>NEWO01000325.1:310557-367320 GCA_003013225.1 Phalaenopsis aphrodite | reverse complement strand
GTTGGTATCAATTCCAAGATGAGAGAATTGAATTTAGGTATCAATTGGAAGATGTGAGAATTGAAATGTAGGTATCAATTCAAAGATGTGAGAATCAAAATTTAGGTACCAATTTGAAGGTGTGAGAATTAAAATTTACAAAGAGCTTGTGGTGTTGAATTTACAGAAGTGTATCATGTGAAATGGTTGATTTTGTCAAAGATTTGTAGAACTTTGTGGGGTTTTGTGCAAAATAAAAAATTCTGAGGGGATTGAAGAGAGTTAATGCAAATAAAGATGGTTGTGTTGCGTGCACAAAAAGTAAGAAACGCTGAAAATGAGAGAATCCACTCAACAGATTTTTATCACATTTAATTTTTTTAAAATATTTCTTTAAAGTTTTAATTTTAGTTGGTCGATTTTCAAAAGAGATTTGTTTTGTTGTTTATTCATTGATGATTATTTTCTTTTATATTAATATTTTATTTATTGTTAAAAATTTGTTGTTTCGTTCTTTGTTCATTGAAATTTTGAACCAACGCGTGGTTCGTGACTTGTTCTTCCCTCGCACAAAAAAATAACTGACAAAAAGGCAGAATTTGAGAGAAATTTCCATTAATTTGCTCCAACAAAGATGTCATAAATCAAACACAGGCTAATGCCTCAAAAGATACATTATGTAGTCCATGTCAAAATTCATCGAGAACATCTCATGATATGAATACATTGTAGACTGAATACATCAGATACATGTCATTCTCTTAAAAGAAAGTAGGTGAACCCTTTGTACCAGGTATGTTGAGCTCCTGATCAAGCAGACCTTCTAAGTCATGCTCCAGGATAAGAATTCCCTTTGCATGTACTTAGAGGTACAACCTTCTCATAGCTCGTATGAAAGTAACTCCTCCAATTCTGGGTCATACTATAATCCATATGGAATTTTACCGTCATCCATCTTGCGGAAAGTCATAGACATCCGACGGTGTTGTACTCCTGGAATGCAATGTTTGGCAATGTCTGCACGTTGCCCTTGAGAACAAGTACTAAACCTACTAGAAGAGGAATCTCCACAGAACCTCTGAACTCATCAGTGCCGATGATATCAATTTCTTTCCCAAATAGAATATTGCTTTTGCTTAGAGATGAGACCATGCAGAAAGGCCTCAAAAAGTCATGATGATAAATGTGTGTGGGAATGCAATCTCCTTTTTCATAAATATTGATAGTGTAGTTATTGGGAATGCAGGTAGCACGTCGAATATTCAATTTGACCATCCTTTTGATCATCCATTTTATCATTGGCAGTAGCTGATCTACTTGACATCATGTTTGAGGATCCCAGGTGGATTCCCCTATCTGTGATTTGTGAAGTTATAACAATAGCCATATTGGATGGTGATTCTTCCCTTCCCTCTCATCCACTTCTTTGGCTCAGAAGACGTCCTTTTCATGAGAAGGCCCACTCAACCTCAGTCTCTTAAATTGAAGATGCAGTCCAGAATGCTTCTTTCATCAGTCTAAGAGAAAACCTTGGTGTACAGCTCCAAACCTTCCAATATATTGATGAACTTTCCCTGAACTTCTTCATAGAACTCAAATTATTTCTTATTTACTCTGCTTATCTTGTAGTATTCTACCATACCAGGGGTTGGTAGCTGTTTTGGGCGTTCTTTCCTTCAAGCATCGGCGGGAACCCAAACTGGTGCTGGTCGATCTAGAGTATGAGACTCGACCTCTACGGTACATACTGATCTGTCCGGAGCGGGACATATGGTTCATCCATCATGAAATCCAAAGTCTAAGACTGGTTGGTGCTTGAAGTGTACTCTTCTAATGTACTGAAATGATGTAGATGCAGAACATTGCAATCCAGGCATTCTGCAGATGCGCCTGTGGCTGATGTCCCGGCCGGTATTTAAACGTTGCATATCGGGCAACCCTGACACAAAACATCTAAAACTGGAAGTGTGTTTGAATCCGTCACAAACCCTGGTTCTTATTCTATGGTGGGTATGCTAGTAGAAGTTTCTTTCAGGTCTTGATCGTAAATGTGCCCCTCAGGAGTAGGTGTGTGCAAGTTGGTCGTCTCTCTTTGATGTTTGCCTTATTGTCGTAGAAAAGCTCTCTGCTTCTTGTGGCTGGCGTTCCTACGTTGCGTCCTGCAAAGCAGGGCACTTGGTAGTATTTCGTTAATGGCGGCTATCAAGCCTCCAGTAGGTGTAGCTACCATGGAGGGCAAACGGCTGGGCCCCTCAATCGGATCTAGCTCTATTATCACGTTCTTGCCCTTGTGTGATACATTATCTTTAGTGGTCAGTCTCAGTAGTGTAGGAAGTCCCTCTTTCTCTTTGCAACTGACTACGTCCCTTAGAGGACCTTCGTAGTCCATGTCAACCTGGTTGAAATTCACGTTGAAGTCTATGGTACCACCTCACGACACCATCTCCTCATTTAATGCAAGGTTTCAGCCATCCTGGAAAGCAAATATCAGCCAGTATCCCAACATTTTTCTGCATACGACAAGAAAAACATCAGTGGAACAAAACTTGGCATAAACAAGAACAAAACAAAGTGTACATTAAAGTAAATTTTAGTTTGTTTTAGGTTTGAAGAATTTTACGTATGAGTTTTATTTAATTAAAAGTGGAAAGAAGAAAATGTAAAGTCTGAAATATTTTTCTATTCAAAATTTTCATTATATTGAGGTTAATTACAAAATTTGGACCAGGTCATAGACATTTGGCCGTAAAGATTACCCTAAAACAATCAAAGTTTCAAATTTTCAAAGCAAGCAGAAGAAAGCGACGTCAGGTTGCATAATAGGTTTTCTGATTTCATCCGTTTATTAGTAACATGGGTCTTTTACCCCAAAAGTCCACTAACTGGTAGGCTCCTCCTGTGTGGACCTTTTCAACGACAATTGGTCCCTCCCAAGTTGGCTAAAAATTTCCACCTACTTTGCGGCTTGCAAGAATAGGTCTTTCAAGCATAAGTAGGAGGTCATGAACTTTAAATGTCCTTGGGAGGACCAATTTGTCATGGGCTTGTACCATCTTTGTCTGGTAAAGCTCCAAATGTTGTCATTCTTCTAGTCATTTTCCTTGAGACTCTCCAATTCTTCAAGTCTGAGTTTTGTGCTTTCTCTCGTTGTGAGTTGATTGGAAACAGTGACTCTGAGAGATGGTGTCTGGATTTCTAACCGTAGCACGACTTTGGTCCCATAAACAAGCATATATGGTGTACACCGAGTGGGAGCTCTGAACGTTGTCCGGTAGGCCCACAAAGCTTCTAACAATTTGTTTATGCCAATCCCTTTTGTTTTCATCCAGTGTTTTCTTCAAAATCTCTACCAGTATTTTGTTGAAAGCCTCAGCCAGACCATTTGCTTTGGGATTGTAAATTGTAGAGTATCACTAATCTATATCATGTCTTTTGACAAAATTGTTGATCTTTATACTTCTAAAGGTTGTCCCATTGTTGGAACTTAATCTTCGCGATACTCCAAAACGGTAAATGACTTGGCTTTTGAGAAATTGAAGGACGTGCTGTGTCGTAACCTCACGTAACGGTACTGCCTCAGCCCACTTGGAGAAGTAGTCTGTACCGGCAAGTATGACCTTGTGTCCTTTGGAAGATGGAGGGTCCCATGGACCTATTATGTTCGTGTCCTAACACTCAAAATGCCACGAGGAAATAGTTTGGTGTAGCACATTTGGAGACTGGTGTAAGACAACCCAATGCACCTAGCATTGGTGATATCTTTTGGCTGTATCCATGCAATCAGACATGATTGCTGGACAATAATATCCGAGTCTTTTAATCTTCATTTTCATTTTCAGTCCTGACTGGAGAGCGCCACACAATCCGACATGTACCTCTTTGACAATGTTCTGTTCTTCAGCTCTGCTCAAACACTGTAGCCACATCTGGTCGAACGATCTTCTACAGAGTACATTTCCCATCAGGGCATAAGACATGACCCTTCTTGTGGTATGGTGTGCCTGAGACTTCTCTTCTGGTAGTTTTCCAGTATGCAAATATTCTATTAATAGCTTGCTCCAATCTTCGTTGATGTCTACAACTGTATTTATTGTTTCTTCTTTTTCTTGCTTGAGTAAAGTTTTGAAGTTGATCCAAGAAAAGACCCATCTTCCTTACACTGTGAAATTAATGGAATCCTTAAAGGGACATGTCATTTCCTTAGCAAGTTTTGCTAAAGCGTCGGCATGGGCATTATCTCCCCTAGGATTCCGATATAAAGTCACATAAGGAATCTGCTCCAAGAGCTTCACCGTGTACTAATGGTATTCTGTTAATCTTGGTTTCAAAATTTTGTATTGTTTGACAACTTGCTGGATGACGAGTTGGGAGTTGTCGTAGATGGCAATGCATGTTATATCCATTGAGATTGCCATTTTCAATCCGGTGATTAAAGCTTCGTTTTCTACTTCTTTGTTAGTGCACGACTCTGTCAGGTGGTATGAGAACCTCAACATACCCTTATCTGGCGTGATAAAGATCAAACCAATCCCTGTTTTTCCTGGTATAATTTTGCCTGATACTTTGTCTTTCTGGCAGATGAAGCATCATCGAAGAAGATCTCCCAACGTTACGCATTGGAAAATTTCATATGTATTATTTGCTCATCGGGTAACTCGTCGTTGAAGGAGGATTTAGTTGGCAGTGGGTGTGCAGTGAGAAAGTCTGCTAGTATCTGTCCCTTGATAGCACAGAGAGGAACAAATGTTAAATTAAATTGCAATAAGATCATCGACCAACTTGTTAAACGTCCGGAAGGTGTTGGTCGGGTCATCAGATTTTGCAATAGATTAACTTTCGAAATTAGGGTAATCTTATGAGAAAGTATGTAATGTCTAAGCTTTTGGGTACCTTATCTCTGTCGGTATTAGACGACGACTCAAGTAGTAGAGTGCATTTTCTTTACCCTCATCATTGGTAGAGTACTCCAGCCGCGGTATAAAGTATCAGAGGTTTCCCTGAGATAGGGGCTGCTAAGACAGGAGGTGTCATTAAGTATTGTTTAACGTCCTTAAAGGCCCGTTGGCATTTCTCTTCCAAAATAAACTTGGCTTCCTTTTTAATTAATGCCGAGAAAGGCTGACACCTACCTGAGAGATTAGAAATAAAGCATCTCAGATATGCCAACTTCCTCTGGAAGGAACGTAATTATTTCAAGGTTGTAGGGGGAGGTATTTCCAAGATAGCTTTAATCTTATCCGGGTTGATCTCGATTCCCTGATGACAGACAACGAATCCTAGAAATTTCTTGGAGGTAACGCCAAAGGCGCACTTTAAGGGATTCATTTTGAGGACATATCGTGATAACTGTTAAAACACGATCCTTAAATCGTACAAATGGTCTATTTTCTGTTTACTTTTGATGACCAAATCATCCACGTAGCATTCTACTTTATTGTGAATGAGGTCATCAAAAATCTTCGTCATTCAACGCTGATATGTTGCTCTGGCGTTCTTTAAGCCGAACGACATCACTGTGTAGCATATAATTCCAATCGGTGTTCTGAAAGCTGTAAGTGCTGCATCCTCATGAGCCATCTTGATTTGGTTGTATCCCGATGATCCATCCATGAAGGAAAAATTTTCATGTGTGGAAGCGATATCCACCATCATTTTCGGTATAGGTAGTGGAAACTCATCTTTTGGACATGCTTTATTTAATTCTCTGAAGTTGACACAGACACGTATCTGTCCATTTTTCTTCTTAACATGTACGATGTTGGCTAACAACGCGGGGTATTTCTCCTCTTTAACAAAGTTGGCGTCTATCAATTTCTTCACCTCGGTGATGACTTGTTGTTCTATCTTGAGGCGCATTCTCCTGGGAGCTTGTTTTACTATGGTTATACTCTTGTCCACCCTGAGTTTATGGACTGCAACTTCCACGGATAACCCTGACATTTTATTGTAGCTCCATGCGAAACAATCTTTAAATTTTGTTAATAGTTTGAGCATTTCTACAGATTCTTCATCATTAAGTAGAGAACCTATAAATGTAGGTCAGGTTTTTTCTTCAATCCCGAGGTTAATCTCTTTTAATTGATCAACGGTAGATTTCATTTCTTCCTCAAACTACGGGGTCTAGCAGTAGGACTTGGAAGTTTGGGCTATGGAGGGATGTTTTGATAATTTGGGGGTGTTTAGGATCAAAAGGCCAAGATGGTTATTTTGGTAGAGTTGAGGTACCAACCATCACCAACAAGCCATGGACCAATGGAAACCCCATTTTGGGTCCTGTATATAGTGGTCTTAGCCAAACCATAGCCCTAGGGCTGGTAGGTTTAGGGGACCATCTACATGAGTATCCCAAAAATATCAAGGGACCTAGGTTAGAAATTATTGTTTAGGGTTGTGAGTAAATGTGAGTGTAGATGAGAGTAGTGAGTGCCTTAGCTTCATACCAACACCCAAGGTTAACCCTAAGGTCCAACTGTCTTAAGGGAGACTCATCTTGAGATTCCCATATAGTGAGCCCACCTACTAAGTGTATAAAGGTTAGGACTAATATGTGGAACTTCAAGTTGAGTAGAGAAGAGGGTAGAATTTCTAATGGTGAGGGCTCCAAGTCTAGTCTTCTAAGAATAGTCAATAAGAAAGTCATATGGCTAGACCTTAGGCTACTCAAGAGGAAAAACTAAACCTCAACCAACAGTGAGGTCAACAAAAGTCCTATCCTTTTGAACTCCTTAAAGATAATATTCCCTGATTTATATCGAGTTTCTTAGGTGACTTTGGTTACTCATATGTAATTAACTATAGAGGCTTGCCCTTATGGGAAGCTTGTCCGAACCCAGCTTAATATAAACCCCATTTAATTTTTCATATTAAATAGGGGAATTTATCGGCAAATAAAATAGTTTCACAGACCAAACAAATTTCATATATTTCTTAATTTATTTGAACGAGCCTCATCCTCAAGTCTTGTGTTTATCCTTTGGGATAGATATAGAGTTTGAGGTATAGTGCTCTTTCAATAAGAGTCAGTTTGATTTCATATTTTTCTAAAACTTATATATATATGTATATAGTAGTGACAACGACTCCCTACATGTTAAAATGAGATAAGGTAACAAAGCAATAATTGGCTTGGTTCACAGACAAAACCAAGGATTACCCAAAAAAGGGGAGGGCAAGGCCTCCCAAGAGAAAACAAAATGCAATATAACCTATCAAGAAAACTTATCCCCAAACAATAGGGCTGAAGAAAAGAAGGGAATGAAACATAACAAAGAATCCTCTCTAGATAGGGTGGTTAGAATCAACATTAGTGGATATGCCCCTTCTAATATAAGGCAAATCAGAGAGATCTGCCCTAATTAACCAAGCCAACTCCATAGGAGGGGTAGTATAAACTTTTGGCAATAATAACAATGCTCTTTGATGTGCAAGCCAATTAGCACATCTGTTACCTTCCCTGAAAATATGTTTCCAGATAATTTGAAGGTTATGATTCAACTTCAGGTGAGTTATTTGCTTAACAGCTTGTAGAAGAATCCAAGGTGGGGAGATGTTATCTTTTGAAAGTTGGAAAAACCATGAGTCCATTTCCACAATTATTAGGTTCCATCCCATAACAACAACTGTTTGAAAGGTCCAAAGCACAACAAAGGCTTCAACCTACAAAGCATTAATAGCAGCAGTGGGAGATTGGGAACACAGCAGGAAATCCCGAGCACTATTCCTAAAAATCCCTCCAATTTCTGTAGTTTGACTTCTGTAACTCCAATCAGTGTTGATTTTGATCCAAGGATAAGAAGGTTTCTTTCAATAGAACAGCTGAAATTTTGGTCTGGCAGCAGAAAAATTAGTATTGTGGATTTGGGAACATCCAGGAATTTAAACCTTATACCCCATGATATTGATTATCTTAAGAGTATATGCCAAGCAGTTGGTAGCAATTTATTTAGCACTTTGGATTACCCCATCATATTTTCTGTTACTCTTTGCCATCTAAATGAACCATGTGGCAATAAAGGGGATCAATTCAGCATGGTTCCCTCTCCAAACTTTCCAGCAGCCAATGAAGTTACCAAAATGTTTAATTGGGAGTATGGAAATTTGGTAAAAGAAGTATGGGGAGGATTTTTAGTCACAAATCTATATGGTTTCAGTGGAGTAATTGGGACTTTAAGAATTTGAAACACTTGTTCAGCATTCACCATAGAAGCCAACACGTCTCTATTCCAAAGATGATTATTCCAGCAAAGATGAATAGGGGTGCTGATAGCTGAGTCTAGAGAGGTTGATGGTTCCAATTTACCTTCTAGATGCCTATTATCTAACCAAAAATCAACTTTTCTTTCCCCCACATCCCAGATAAAAACGTCTTCAACCACACACCTAATATGTAAGAGCTCAGTTCAGATTCTAGAATCCCCAGTTTTTCTGCAGGTAATTGATGGGTGGGAGTGTTTGCAATATTTTAACTTCATATAGTTAGCCGACAAAGATTTCTATTCTCTAAATTTAATCTAGAGTTTACAATAGAAGATTTCATGAAGCCGTTAGAATGACTTCATGCTAAGCCCCCCTGCGGCTAGAGGTAGACAAAGCTCCTCCCAACTAAACCAGTGAGCATGGTTGTGATTGCCTTCCCATAAGAATTTATTCAACATCACCTCTAAAGTTCTCTGTGTACCTCTTTCCATTTTCAGCATTTGCAAAATATACACAGGATAAGAAGCTAGGATACTTTTAATTAAGGTTAATCTTCCCCCCTCAGACAAAAATGAATTAGTCCAACAAGAGATTTGTTTGGATATTTTAGAAACCACCTCATCAAATTGAGTCTGCTTCTTCTTTCCTTTAATTAATTGTACCCTAAGATAAACTAAGGCGTTAGTAGTAGATTTAAAGCCAATGAAGTCTTTAATACAATTTAGTGCAGAAAGAAATCTACCAACATCCAAAGACCAGATAGACCCTTTCTCAAATTATTCCCGTTGTCACAACAAACCAAAAAATTGACTATTGACTTATTGAAGTGAATCAAAGACAAAGGAATAGACAGTCTTCATTTTCTACCTAGATATAATGTATATAAATGTTGATAAGAGTGTCATCACCCTAAGGCCATAGAAACCCCTTCTCAACTTATAACAACTGAAGTTAAGGATAACAACTAAAAGTCTTCTTAAAGACATAAAGTGACCAGAGTTCAAAGTACAAACCAAAGAGAAGTTAAGCATTTTGAGGATGAAGATGGGGTGATGGTTGTGATCTAGATCCAGTTCTCCCTCTAGAGGGTACAGGAGATAATCCAACCTTCATAATATTGCTAATGGAAGCTGCCTCTCTTTGTAATCTTTGAGATTCTTTGGATCGTTTTTTCTTTCTCTTAGAGGTCTGCATAACCCAATCCTCCCCCATAAGGTGGTTCAAGTCAGCAACCTTTTCTCCTTCAATGACATGATTCAATTGTTGTTCCTAAATTGGATCCTGCAGCCTCTCCTCGTAGGAAGCAACTGTGGGGGAGAGTATAGTGATGATATTGGGTTCCTCTCTTAGCACTTCATTAGGAGAAGAAGGGGGATTAATAGAAGTAAAGGGGGTTGGGGAGTTCATAGCCTCATCTTATATGCTAGCTTCAATAACCCCAAGAAGTTGATTGGGGGCAGTTTCCTTCAAAGAGACATGTTTCCTTTTCACTGGAGGGTGTAGCCTATAGCACCTATCTCTAGTGTGCCCAAACATCTTGCAATGTTGACATTAGTAAGGTCTTTGCTCTAGGATTACCTCCTGCCAAAAACCATCCTATTCAGAGCCTATCCACACTCTTTTAAATTTAGGCAAGGTGATATCTCTTTCAATGAGAATTCAGTAGGCCTTGCCTTGTTAAAAGTGTGAGCATCAACTTTAATGGGTCTGCCTAAAGCAGATCCAATGTTAAAAAGGGCATTTAACTTGAAGTAGGGAATAGGGAGACCAGGAAGCTTGAACCAAAGTGGAACCAAAGCAGGTTCTTTGCTAGGATCAAATCCAGGGGTCCATTTCAAAAGTTTCCGGGTAGCCCCCCAAATAACTAATGATTGTTTGGCAAAAAGTTTAGCATAGTCCTCCTCTATTGTCAATTTGATAAGCAAATGTCTGCCATCTCGTAACCCCAGCTGCCAAGCACCAGTAAATTTTAAGGACTCAAAGAAACTCTTAACCAGTTCCATCTTAGGGTGACCCAACTGAAATTTTCCTACCAAAGTGAGCTTAACCTCCTCATTTAATGAGTTAACTTCCTAGGGAGAGAAATAAACTACAGGTTCCATCTCCTTACACCCAATGGGGTGAAAACAGGGAGAGGACCTTTTGACAGCTAAAGTATCATGAAATTCTTGTGGAAACACTAATTTATCCATATTCTATTATTGTTCCTTAGGTTGTCCAACCACCCCAGCATAGGTGGCCTTGGCCCATTATAGATTAGTGTCCCGAGCAATGCTAATATCCATTCAGCAGCAACACCAGAGGAAAACCAACAAGTCACAAACCAATGGAACAGTAAAACCAATGGAATAGTAAACCAAGGGACACCAAAGCACTTCCCCACCAAACTAACAGCAATAGAGACTTCAACAGAGAAAACCCACCCCAACCTCCAATAAGGTCACCACCACGGACCAAGTGGTGAACCCAACTCAGGTAAGGAAGGAAGACAAAAGGGCCAACCAGAAGAACAACAATAAAACAACTACAATAATAGAAGAAAACCAACAGTAGGAAGAACCTCTAGCCCACCAGAAAAATAGCAAGGAAGAAGAAGAAACCACTCCCCCACTAGCCTACATACCAGCCAAAAAAGGTAGCCATGGAAACCCTAGCAAAGCACCTGCCGTCAAGCCAAATAACTCCATCTTTCAAATATATATATATTAAATATATGTATGTATATATATATATATATATATATATATATATATATATATATATATATATATATATATATATATATATATATATATATATATATNTATATATATATATATATATATATATATATATATATATATATATATATATATATATATATATATATATATAAATTAAAATATCCTTTTGATGCAGACGACGGGATTTCAATTCCAACGGATGATAGCTTCCAACGGGCAACTCCTTAACCGCTAGTGCCGACAGCTTCTGACGACTCTGCTGGGGACTAGCTTTCCTCTCCATTTAAATCTAGAAATATTATCTTCATACATCGGCAATGTGTTCATGCCCCTCATGAACCAAATTACCTTTCTTCCATTGGCATGCTTTACCCATTTCTATTTTGAGAAAGTACGGTCAACTCTTTTGGACTTCAGGACCGTCTGTTCAATCACCATTGAATAGAGAGGTTCAAGAGGCCATTAAAGACTTTTAATCTTCATGTGGGGTCGAACCCTAATAGGTGTGTTGGTGGACTAGTTGCACTTAGGCATTGTTCGTGAAAAAATGGGTCCCGCATTGGGTATTAAACACTTCACATCTCCCTATCGAGTTTGATTTGCTTTTCTAAAAATTAAATCAGATTGTGTTGTGTTGTGCGCGCTTTAAAATTTTCATATATTAATTAAATTATTCTACTTTCAAATTACCTTTTTGCTGAAATTTTAAAAAAAATTAAGATTACCCATTTTCCTTCTTGAATTAAGCCTAAATGTTAATTAAGGCTAAATTTCCAAAATTACACATTTTCCCCTAAGGCTATAACACTTCATAATTTCTCAAATTCAATTCAAATAACTTTGAAATTCTTATACTGCCTCATTCATGGGTCAATTAATACATTAGAGCAGAAAATGTGATTTTTCAAAATTCAATTTATTTTATATAACTATTTTTATGCACAAATAGGGTTTTTCATAGAAAATTCCTAACTTGTTCAAGGTAAATTCTAATTCCTTGAAATTTTTACTGGAGATAGGCTTAAACCAGAAAAATCTTTGGACAAAATTTCATTAATTTTTGAATTTTATCTGAATTTTAAGATATATTGTATGTTCTAGGGTATTTATTAAATATAAAATATTTTAAGTGGGGAAAATTAAGATTTGTTTTTTTGAAAAGTTTCCCTAAGGTCAGAGAATTCAGAGAAGAAGATTTTATGTTTTTTAAAAATTTTATTTGATTTATTTGAATTATTTTAGTGAAAACTCATTTTTAGCCTTTAAAAATTATTTTTAAAGTTTGAAATTCAGTTCATTTATTTAGAAAATTAGGAAAAATATTCTAATTATTCATAAGTGATTTTTCTTATTTAACACATTTTTATGAGCTTTATTATTTTTGTGATTTTTAGAAATTTTTTAAATATTAAATATTTAAAAATAAGCTAAAAATGAAGTTTTTATAAATTTTTGAGTTATATTCTTGTTTTTTAAAACAATCATTTAAGTGCCAAAAAAGATATTTAACTTGAAAAATCAATTTAGACATCAAATGTACTCAAAATGGTTTGTAAATTTTTGGGGAGTTCTCTAGATCTTAGAAAACAGTGGAGATTAAAAATCAAGTCATTTTGATGTTTATATTTTCCAAAATTAATTATCTTAGTGATTTAGTGTTTGTGAAAATTAGGTGCATTTTAAATGACTTGACTCATGAAAAATTTTCCTAAAGGTTCCTTGGTCATCATAAACCTTCCAAAATTTTCTTGTAATTTTCTAATCAACATGCTAATTTCCATGATTAATTTAAGCAAAAAATGTTCATAAAATTAAATAATATAGATCTCTATCTAAAGACTTCTTATGACTTTGGAAAAATCAGAGGATCTTTCCCTTGATAGAGGATATAACATGTTAAAATTTCAAGCCATGGTGAAGTGCCAATATGCATGGAGAATCAAAACATTCAAATCAGTATTTAATTAATAAAAAATAAAGTATTCATCAAATGGACTTCAAATTATTTCCACATTATTCTCCTTTATTTACTGAGGAAGATGGTATTTTTATTTTATTTTTGTGATTTTCCTACACCAAGATATGAATTTTTGAAGTTAGGGGTATTTAAAGAAATAGGAAAAATCCCTATTTATTTATTTAAACAGCACGGCGCAATGTAGATCCTAGGCAGCTCTGAAGTCCACGCGGCGTGCTCCCATTCAACGTGGGCATCAACCTCAATGCGGACTCAGCCCGCGGTTTATGTTCCAAAGCACTGTCCGGCTTGATCTCCTCCGTCCATCCGATACGCGCGATCGGACGACTCCCCGTCATCATCCCCAATATAGTGATCTCGTGACCGTCCACACTAAAACCCTAAGATCTCAGCCTAGGATCAACCAAATCACTTTAGGTTTGATCCTATCAACTTGTCTAAGAGAGATGAACATATCCATACGGTAATCATGCAATTAAATTAAGCTTAGTCAAATGTTGAGTAAAAATAGGCTCGGTAGAAGGAGAAGTTTTATACCTTTGCTCTGAGAAGTGAAGCTTCAATAAGAGGGCCTTGGCACGTTTGTTGGGGTTCAAGGAATCTAGGGATTAAGCCTCTTACTGTGGTGTAAGGCCTAGCTATGAATTCGACCAAGCTCAATTTCACATGTTGGTCTAGAGCTATGGTGGAGGCTATTTCAGAGGGTAATTTGATGGGGCTTTGGCTTCTCTTGCTGTTGTGAAGGTGTGGGCACAAGCAATTGAAGTTTGGTGGAGTTTTTAGAGATGTCTTGTTCTTCCCTAACTTTCAAGCTCAAAATTAGTGTTACACAGAGAGAATCAAGGCAGTGGAGTGATTGGAATGGGCTGTGGAGGTCTCAAGGAAGCTCTGTGAGTGATTTGGGAAGCTCTCTCTGAGAAAATTTTTAGCACCCCTCCCATGCCCATGGAGGTGAGTTTTTATAAAAATAGTCATGGGGTGGCTCTCAGGGAACAAGTTGGGTGCATTGTGGTGCTTAGGTGGAGGGCAGAGGAGCTCTATAGTTCGATTTAGATGAACTGGCCTCTAGGTTTGATTTTGGTAAAGCTCCATGGGGGTGGCTCTAGGTTTGGACATTTTCCAGCCACTAGGTTGGCTGACCAGCCAAGGGGAGATATTTAGGAGCTCAGGGAACCTAGGGAACCTAGGGGAATATGTCACAGCAATTTAATGGATTGAGGTTTAATTTTGGCAAAAACATCCTAAGCTTAAGCAAAAATCAAATGAAAACCCTTAATTTAGGGGACATGCTGTCCATGGATTAGTTTAGGTAGTTAGATGGGTTTTGGCTCAGTCTTAGGGTCTAACCAATGGCTGAGGTGGAGTTAATTTGGTGACTTTGGGGTAGTTAGGGCATCTTTATTGCATAGGTTCAATGTGGGTTCAAGTGATCAAAGTTTGGGTTTGGGCTACGTTAGCCATGTCAAATTACCCAATTGATTGATCAACATTGTGTAGCTGATTGTTATGAAGATTTTTGGTGAAGGGTTGAAGTGATTTTTAGTTGAATTCGTAGGTCAATTTGAGGGATTTTTGAAATTTGGCCAATTCGGGCATGTTGGGCTAGACATGGGTCTAGCTTGGGCTAGCCTTGGGCTACGTCCAAATTAAATGGTCCACATGATCAAGGGAGGAGTTGTGAAGATTTTTCATGAAGGCCAAGACTACTGTCGCTGCCATGGCAACTACCAAGCCTGTTGTTCCCGCTGCTAGTAAGGGAAAAGAAGTTATGATCATTAAGGATTTGGCTGAGGGATTGGTTGTCTCGTCAACATTATTTAAAATTGGATCAATTTCAAAGACTGCACCGCTAACTTAAACCCAAAGGAGAAACTGTAATAAGAAACCTGTTGATGAAGATCGTCACTAGGAGGAGTCAAAATTACTAAAAAAATATCCACTCCTATGAGGAAGTAGATTCCATCTTTTAATGGGTACCAATTGGTACTAGAGTATCCAAAAAATTGCTGTTACTTTACCATCACTTCATGGACATGGTGAGGAGAGAAAGAAGTTCACTCCTATCACCCGAGTCAACATAGTTTTCAAGAGGCTAGCTGGCAAGGAAGGTTGCTCAGTTAGTGAACTACTCAAACGAGTTGGACATGCAGTATCCCATTGCATAAAGAAAGAAATCTTAAAGGACATCAGATTTGCAAGACAGTCTCAGAAACCAACTGAAGGTTTGCCTGAACGTATTCCTGTCTAGTTCCGCTTAAGAAGCAGAGTTAATACCACCATAGTTACCACCGATTCTATCTTCACCAGGACCACAGGTCGTCAACCAGCCAAGTCACAACTAGGTCCAATAAATCTACCGATCACACATTACAAAGGTATTTCTAAAGTTTTAATGGAAAAGATGAAGAAATCACCCAATACTATAGTCGGTCAGCACCATGGGGATAATACTTCTCTTAGACATACTGATGTTTCTACTGAGAAACTTTGTCTCAAGACATCACCGTCAAAGAAAAAGGTGTGGGTACCCAATGTTGTTGTACCGATACGGTTCGGTGAGCCTGCAAGGCAAGAGTATGGAATGAAGCCATGGTCAAAAGTATCTGACATTACCGCAGTAATTGCCAATGAGATGGAAGAACGAGAGGAGGAGGTCCAGTAAGGTCCTCCAGATCTTAAGGCAATTCAACAATCAATAATTGAAAAAAAATTTGAAAAGCTTAGAGTCAATATTTCCGAGTTAGCTCAGGAACATGGAGTCTCCATTGATGACAATGAATATTTTAACTATAAGGATTACTTAGAAGAAGATTTCATGTATGTCCATGTCATTGAAACCAGAGCTGCAAAATTTACAAGCGAGGCTGAACCTGTCATTGAAGTGAACACCGTACATGTGCTACGTAGGGCTATCCTCCTAAGAGATAAACAAGTTAAAAAACTGGAGAAAAGGATAGAGGAGATGACCACAACCATGACTGTCATGGCCAAAATTCAAGAACAATCTCAACCCCCAAAGTTAGCCTCTCTAGAGGTCAACCAACCAAGAATTATACATAATACAGATGAAAGAAGAGAAGTTGCCTCGACAAATAGAGATGACCAACCAAAGAAGAATTTTCCATCAAGTGCCATTCCAGAGAAGGAATTTAAGAAAATGTTAGAAAAATTTTAGGAGGCCTTAACCCAATCTAAGGATGGAGCATTGGTTTTAAAGGGTAGACCCTATCCGGATAAAATTGATGTCATACCATTCCCAAAGAGTTTCGTGTCCTGAAACCTTAAAATATTTGATGGGACTAGAAATCCTAGACAGCACATCGCACATTTTTGAGCTAGTTGTGGCAACACAAGAAGTAACGAAGCTTTACTCTTCCAACAATTTGTCAGAAGCTTGTCAGGGGTCGCTTTCAATTGGTACTCCAATTTGCCCAACGGATCAGTTAAGACATTTGTCGAGCTAGAACAATTATTATTGAAGAGATTTGCCAGAGCACAACACCATGTTTCTATAGGGGAGCTCATGATGGAAAGAAAAAGCCCAACCAGACTTTGGTGGATTACATCTTGAGGTGGAGAAACCTTAGCAGGAAGTGTGAACCTCAGCTACAGGAACATTACACAATTGAAATTTTACTCAAAACCATTCATGGGCATGTAGCTTTCATGCTCAAGGAACTCACCATTAATTCCTTCGAGAAGCTACTTAGTAAATCCAGTAGTCTTCAAGAAGAAATCAAATATACAGATTCTCACGAGAAATCCAAGGTAATCAATAAAGGGAAGTAACCATTGAAGACATATTCAGAAAATCCACATCAATCATCATTACAACATGCTCTGAAACAGAATAGCTAGTCTAACCAATGACCGCCTCAAGAAGGATCACCTCGAACAGGTAATAAGAGAATATCTTTAGCAGAACACCATAAAAAGGTGTATTCTTTCAAAGATGAAGCCGTATCAAAGATGTTCAGAGGTCTGATGAAGAAGCCTGAATTCAGACTACCAGATCCAAAGAAGCCTGAAGAGGTCGATAAAAAAGATTAACCAAATTATTGCCCATATCACAAATTGTTAGGGCACACTCTAGAAGAATGCTTCATATTTAAGGATTGGCTCGAAAGGAACCTTAAAGAAGAGAATATAAATATCGCAAAAGAATATTTAAAAGAACCTGAAAAAAGGTTCTATAAATGTGATTTCAGCCGAACTAATCTTTTCGATTGATCTGTATACTAGAGAAGATGGATGGAGTACGACTTGGGACAAGCTTAAGAGGATCCAAAACCAAATACAAGATTCATCGAAACAATCTTCTGCATATACCAAAAAAAATGGATGGAATGAAATTTGGATCAAATCATCTAAGAAAACATTGAATCAAATCCGAAACGCAACAAAACAAACCTCCATTCAGAGACTTTAGCCTGCCAAACCAGAGACAAAGATTTCACCAGAAGATTCATCATCTTCAAGGACAAAGAAGAAGAAGATACCACTATGAAGATTGATAGCACAGGGGTAGGGTAGGGGCTGCCTCTTCTAGATTGGTTGTCTCGGATTTGGGGAAGAAAATCTTCGAACCTCTGACTTTGTATGTTCATCTTTTTGCCCCTCCGGGGTATTATCAAAATAATGATTATAATTTCGGTTACGTTTTAACTGTTTTTGGTGATAACATAACTGATTTTAACCAATCTAACTTTGATCTTGATTCCCAAAACAAACTTCAAATCATACTTGAGTCCGATGAACCTGTTGGCAAGACTAAAGAAGACATTGACAATACCACTTACGACAGCACTGGGAGCGACGACAAAATTCTCAAGCACCAAGTTGTATGGCTTTCCATCAGCTTAGATCTTTCTGAGAAAGTGGAAACACTAATAGATTCAACAATGATGTCACAAGAAGAAGTTACAGAAGTGAACTTAAGGAGCAGGAAACTATTACCCCCAAGAGTAGCTCCGACAGATAAATGAAAACAAATAGTAACTCCAGAAGAACTACCTCCACCTCCACCAGTGGAAGAACAACACTACCAAGAGAAAATTGCAGGATCACACAAAGTGAATTACAACATGCTAGCTCATCTTAGGAAGTTGCTGGCCAGATTAAGCATCTACGACTATCTGATCCTATCAAAGGAGATGAGAGAGTCTTCGGTTACAACTTTGCTTGACCTAGAGATTTTTTCAGCCCGGTTGGCTAGCACATCCTCGGATGAAGTTTGTTCATTGAAAGAACAACCTGGGGTAACCTTTATAGATGAAGATTTGCTGCTCGGTACCATCGACCACATTGTCCAGTCTACATCTCTGTTAACATTAGTAGATTTGTGTTGTCCAGAGTTTTAGTAAATTCTGGAGCATCACTTAACTTGATGTGTCTACGGACATTGGCCTATTTGGATATTGAAGATCATGAACTTATGGCATGCTAAGAGGATTCAACTAAAAGGGAGAGAGAGCCCTTGAATCCATTACATTGCTTATGAAGGTTGGAGAACTAGTAACATTCGCTAAGTTCGCTAACATCGACATCGAGACCTCTTTCATTGCTCTATATGGTTGACCATGGATTCAAGAACACAACATGGTTCTATCGTCTCTTCACTAACGCATTGTGTACTATAAAGAGGGATAAGAACATTGCATCAAGGGAAATTTACAACCATTTTCAGTTCATGAAGTTAGTATTCATGAAGATGCTGCCTACTATGAACCTCTGAAGAAAATTATCTTCTGACACGAAATTGTCACAAATAAAAGTGAAGATTCATAAAAATCACAAAGAAGAGGACATTCAACTCTGCTTCAGTAATCTTCCACCACTCTTTCACAAAAAATTGGTGGGGGTTCTTTTAGTTCGCACACCTGAGGTCGAGGCCGGGATGTCAACGAGGAAGAACCAATTTAATCATTTAACGGAATAGGCCAACCATCAACATTGGTGATACATACAGTTCCGAAGAGGAAATAATGACGACAAAATAGAAGAAACCTTTGTACGAGATGTCCTTAGAAGATGCAGAGAAAAGTAAATATGAGACAATGTATGATCAAATAAACCACTATGTGAACACCATGACCCTTACTCCAATTCTGCCTCAAAAGGTCTAGAGTTTAGGGTCCAGGAAGTCCTTAGCAGAATTAGAGGTTCAAAGTCGATGAAGTTTTATCGTGCTTCTACCTCTACTGATCTTGAAAATCATGTAAATTTGGATGATGATCCTAATGAATTAATAGAATTACCCTTTGGTTACTTTTTGCCTTGTACAAAAGTTAATTCAACAGGGATATTTGCCAAAACAAATGTTAAAAGATAAATTACAACTTTTTTAAAAAATATGGAATGTTAAAAGTTGAACTCTAAACTGGAAAGAGGGTCTCGGATTTGGTATAGTCGGACTAGTCGATGATTTGTAATTTTGCATGGTTGTTATTAGTGAATCGGAAGATAATTGCCTCGATAAAGAGGATGACTCTACTGATCAACTAATAGAAAATGCTCTGCCAGAATTTGAGGAGGAAATTAAATCCACTGTTGATGAATTGAAGGAAATTAACCTCGAGACTGAAGAGCAACCCTGACCTACAATTATAAGTTCTCTGCTCAATGATGAAGAATCTCAATAATTGATTAGATTGTTAAACAAATTAAAAGATAGCTTTGCATGGAGCTATGACAAATGGCAAGACTGTCTGCAGAGGTTGCAGTTCATAAACTCGAGGTGGACAAGAATATAACCCCATTAAAATAAGCTCCTAGAAGAATGTACCTCAAAATAGAGTAGCAAGTCATCGCCGAGGTAAAAAATTAATAAACGCTAACTTTGTGAAAGAAGAGCAATACCCCACGTGGTTGGGCAACATTATTACAGTCAAGAAGAAAAATGGACAAATCCATGTTTTTATCTACTTCAGGGATTTGAACAAAGCATGTCCAAAAGATGAATTCCCATTATCGTTACCAGAAATGATGGTGGATATCACTTCAACACATGAAATTTTCTCCTTCATGCATGGATCGTTGAGATACAACCAAATCAAGATAGATCTTGAAGATGCAGCACTTACAACCTTCAGAACACCAATCAACATTTTTTGTTAGACAATAATGTCGTTCGGCCTGAAGAACACTGGAGCAACATATCAACGTACAATGACAAAGATTTTTGATGACCTCATTCTTAACTAGGTAGAATGTTATGTGGATGATTTGGTCATCAAGAGCGAGCAAAAAAAGACCATTTGTATGATTTAATGTTCGTGTTTGAACATTTACGATGATATGACCTTAAGATGAATCTCTTAAAGTGCGCTTTTGGCTTTAACTTCGGGAAGTGTCTAGGATTTGTTGTCCATCATTAGGGAATCAAGATTGACCAAAATAGGATTAAAGCTATCTTGGAAATGACTCCTAAATTTTTAAATAACTATGTTCCTTCTAAGGGAAGTTGGCATATCTGAGACGCTTAAATTCTATTCTCTCAGGTAGGTGTCAGCCCTTCTCAACATTAATTAAAAAGGACGCCGAATTTATTTAGGAAGAGAAATGCTAGTGGGCCTTTGAGGACGTTAAGCAATATTTAATGAAACCTCCTTTCTTGGCAGCTGCTATCCTGAGGAAACTGTTGATACTTTATACCGTGACCTTGGACGACTCTCTTAGAGCCCTCTTAACCCAAGTCAATGATGAGGGTAAAGAAAATGCACAGTACTACTTGAGTCGCCGCCTAATACCGACGAAGATAAGGTATCCACCTATCAAGAAGCATTGTCTAGCTTTGATTTTTGCTGCCCAAAAGCTTAAGCACTACATGCTTTCTCATAAGATTACCCTTATATCAAATTACAATAAGATCCTCGAACATCTTGCTAGATGTCTGAAGAATGTTGGTTAGCTCATCAAATATTGCAACGGAATAACTTTTGTTCCCCTCCGTGTTATCAAGGGAAAAATTTTGGCATACTTTCTCGCTGCACACCCACTTCCAGCTGGGTCCCCTCTTAGTGATGAACTACCAAATGAGCAGGTACTACAAATGGAATTCTCTAGTGCGCAACACTAGGAAATGTACTTTGAAGGAGCTTCGTCAGCTAGAAGGGACAAAGGAACAGACACAGTTATACCAGGCAAAGTAGATATTGGTTTGATCTTTATCACGCCAGATAAGAGTATGTTGAGGTTCTCAAACAACCTGACAGAGCCATGTACCAACAATGAAGCATAATATGAAGCCTTAACCACTAGATTAGAGTTGGCAATCTCAATGGATATAAGAGACATTGTCATCTATGGCGACTCACAACTCATCATTCAACAAGTTGTCGGACAATACAAGATTTTGAAACCAATATTAATAGAATACCATTAGTACACAATGAAGCTACTAAAACAGATCCCGAACATGACTTTCTACCTGATTCCTAGGGGAGATAATGCCCATGGTACAAGGAAGACAAGTTCTGTCTCGGATTCCATTGATGTCACAAATGAATTGGCATGTCCCCCGAAGGATTCCATTGATGTCACAGTACTCGCAAATAAATTGGCATGTCACCCGAAGGATTCCATTGATGTCACAGTACAAGGAAGACAAGTTTTGTCTCGGATCAACCTCGAAATTCTACACAAGCTCGGGAAAGAAGAAGAAACGATAATTATGATTGCGGATATCACTGAAGATTGGTGCAAACCATTAATATAATATTTGCATAATGGAAAGCTACCAGAGGACACGTCTGAAACACATCACAATAAAAAAAGGCCTATGTCATACGCTCTAGTAGGTGATGTCCTATACAAGAGATTGTTCAAATAGATGCGGTTATGATATCTAACCAAAAGAGAAGCATAGAATATTGTCAAAGAAGTACATACCAAATTGTGTGGAGCTCACCAGTCAAGATTGAAAATGAAACTGAAGAACAAAAGACTTGAATACTATTGGCCAACAATGATGTCTGACTGCATGGATACAACCAGAAGATGCCACTAGTGTCAGGTGCATGGGGTGGTCTTACACCAACCCCCAAATGTGCTACACCCAACCGTTGCCTCATGGCTACTCGAGTGTTGGGGCACGGACATAATTGGTCTGATAAACCCTCCGTCCTCTAAAGCACACAGGTTCATACTTGCTGCAATAGATTATCTCTTCAAATGGGTAGAGTTAGTGTCGTTACAAGAGGTCAGGGCACAACACCTCCTTTAAATCTTCAAAAGCCAAATTTTCTAACATTTTAGAGTACCGCGAAGAATAATTTTTGATAATTGGATAGCCTTTAAAAGCACCAAATTAAATAATTTCATGAAACAACAAGGGATAGATTAGAGATACTCTACAATTTACTATCCCAGAGCAAATGGATTGTTTGAAGTTTTCAACAAGACATTGGTACAAATTTTAAAGAAAACATTGGACGAAAACAAAAGAGTTTAGCACAACAAGTTATTAGAAGCTTTGTGGGCTTATCAGAGAACCTTCATGACTCTCACTCATTAAACACCCTACATGCTCGTGTACGGGTCTGAGGTCATACTACCGTTAGAAATCCAAACGCTGTCTCTCAGAGTCGATGTCGCCAAAAAGCTTACAATAGAAGAAAGTGCAAAACTCAAACTTTAATAACTAGAGAGTCTTGAGGGAAAATGAATAGAAGCACAACAACATTTAGAGCTCTACCAGGCAAAGATGGTACAAGATCATGACAAATTGGTCCACCCAATGACATTTAAAGTTGGTGACCTCGTACTAGTGCTCAAAATGCATATTCTTGCACACCGCAAGATAGGTGGAAAATTTGAGCCAACTTGAGAGGGACCATTTGTGTAGAACAGGTATACACAGGAGGAGCGTACCAGTAAGTGGATTTCTGAGGCGAAAGATCCATGGTGCCGATCAACTGATGATACCTGAAGACATACTACTCATTCTGACATTGCTTAATATTACTTGATTTGAAATTTGAAACTTTTATTCTTCTAGGGTTATCTATTTGGCCAAATGTTCTGTGACCAGGTCCAAAAGTTCTGTAATAAGATTAACCTCAACATAATGAAAACTTTTGAGAATTACACACTTCAATTTTCTCTTTTCTACCTTTAAATTTGATATTCTACTCAATTAAATGAAATAGGCACATAAATAAACAATTTTCTCACCTAAATAAACTAAAAATTCATTTCATAAATATTTTGTTTTGTTGTTGTTCACGCTAAGTTTCAGCTCACTGACACTTTTCCTCTCATCTGCAGAGAAATGTCTGCCCAGAGGCTAATCATTGCCTTTAAAGATGACTAGAACATCACACTCATTGAGGAAATGGTGTAGCAGGGCAGCACTATAGACTTTGACATGGAATTTAGTCAAGTGGACATGGATTATGAGGGGCCTCTAATGGATGTCATCAGCCAATAGGAAAAGGAAAGGCTAGCCTCACTGCTAAGGTTGAGTGCCAAAGACAATTCCTCACTCAGGGGAAAGAACCTAATGGTTCATCAAGATCCGATGGAGGGAACCAGTCGCATATCGTCCATGATAGCTACGCCAACCTAATGCTGCTGATAATGAATGAATTCCAGATTCACCGCTACGGAGGACTCAGTGTAGAAACACTAGCCGCCGAAAACATAGGGCTTTCCTATGCGAGGGGAGGAGACGTTAGAAAGAGGCGGAGAACTTGTTTGCCATTATCTCTAAAGAGAATATTTATGATCTAGGCATGAGAGAGACCTCTTCCAGCCTGCCTACTATAGATGATGAGTCAGGAATTGTTACAGAGCTAGAAATACTACAAGCTTTAGATGTTCTTTGTACGGGTTGTCCGACCTGCAACATCGGAATATCAGCACGTACGTCAGCCACAGGGGCATTCATGGAGTGCCCAAACTGCAATGTCCTCCACTTTGAGTAATACATTACTTTAGAGCAATATGTATCCTCTGATGATGGATTTCATACCCCTGATTACCCGATGGATACAGAACCATATGTTTCGTTGGATACTAAGCCATATATCCCGTCAAACGCAGAATCAAACTTTCCACTGCAAACAGAGACAACACCGGCCTGGATTCCTGTCAATGTTGAAATGAGGGAACATCCCTGACAGCCACCGATCATCAGTACCACAAAATACTATAAGTTGAGCAAGGTATGCAAAAGGACTTTGAGTTCTATGGGAAGAAGTGCAAGGAAGGTTCATCAACATATTAGAAGGATTGAAGCTATACACTAAGGTCTTCTCAAAGAGCGATGAATGAAATATAATGAAATATTCTTGAAAGCATTTTTGATTTGAGAGATAGAGGTCGAGCAGATCTGCTAATGGAAAGAACTTATTCTGAGCCAAGAAAGTGGATGCAAGGAAAGCGCAGGATCATTATATTGTGCAGCTGTTGTTACAAATTTACTAATGATAGAAGGAAATCTTCCTGGGGTTTTGAGACATGATCAGGTGAACCCAATACCTTCCATTATAAAGTGGATGGTTAAAAGAACAGTTTGATGGAGCATACTGTCAATTGAATGTATTCCTGACAACTGTATTATCAACATATATGATGAAGGAGATTGTATACCTCCGCATGTTGACCATCATGAATTTGTGAGGCCTTTTCGCATGTTCTCATTCATGAGCAAGAGCAACATTCTGTTTGGAAAAGAAATAAATTTTATCGGGCCTAGGGAATTCAGAAAGTCTGAGGAAATTCTGCTACCTGTTGATTCAGTACTAGTTCTTAAAAGAAACAGAGCAGACGTCACCAAACTTTGCATTCCAGGGGTGCTACACCGTAGGGTGTCTGTGATCTTTCAATAAATGGATAACAACAAAATGCCATATGGATTTCAACCAAATCCAGAGTTAGAAGAACTATTACCATATGAGCTATGAGAAGGTTGCACCTCTAAGTACATGCAAAGGAAACACTTGTCCTAGAGCGTGGCTTAGAAGGTCTGTTCGATCTAGAGCTTGCCACACTGGGAACAGACGCACATAGGATCCCTTCTTATCGCATTTCCACTACAGCAGATTAGACATGCTCAACCTATGATATGTACTTGGCATGAAAAATTTTGGATGTACTTTGATGCAGTCAGCACATTTATACTTTTTGAGGCTTTGTGGTACGCTTAATCCGTAACATTTATTGGAGCAGATTAATGAAATCTCTTTTAAAATTCTGTCTGTTTGTTCAATTGCCCTTTTCAGTGCGATGGATAAATACCACGAACCATACGTTGGTTCGAGATCACAATGAACAAAGAACAAAACAATAAAAAACTAAATAATAAAATTCAAATAAAACACTCTTTTGAAAATTAAACATGATAAAAATAACAAGAAAAGAAAAAAATATGTTGAGTCGATTCTCTTGATTTTGAGGTCTCTTACTCTTTGCTCGCCCAGCACGACTATTCTTATCTATATTAACTCTTCACATCCTTATAAAATTTCACATTCTGCATAAAACCTCACAAAATTTCACATATCTTTCTCAACAATGTCAACCTTTTTCACATGACACATATCTATGGGTTCAACACCACAAACTCTTTATAAAATTCAATTATCATTTTGGAATTATTCCTTAAATTCTGATTCCCTCCTTTTGAGACCGGTCTCTAACTTCTGATCCTCTTATTGAGATTAATCCTTAACTTTCAATTCTCATTTTTTGAATCAGTCCTTAACTTCTGATTCCCTAATTTTGAGGTCGGTCCTTAACTTCCTACCCTCTCTCTTGAGATTGATCCTTAACTTTCAATTCTCATTTTGGAATCAGTTCCTAACTTCTGATTCCCTCTTTTTGAGATCGGTCCCTAACGTCTGACTCTCTCTTAAGATTGATCATTGACTTTAAATTCTCATTTTGGCATCAGTTCCTAACTTTTGATTCCCTCCTTTTGAGGTCAGTCCCTAACATTCCACTCTCTCTTGAGATTGATCCTTAACTTTCAATTCTCATTATGGAATCAGTTCCTAACTTCTGATTCCCTCGTATCAAGATCGGTCCTTAACTTTCAATCCTCTTATTGAGATTCATCCTTAACTTTCAATTCTTATTTTGGAATCCGTCCTTAACTTCTGATTCCCTCCTTTCAAGGTCGGTCCTTAACTTCCGACTCTCTCTGGAGATTGACTCTTAACTTTCAATTCTCATTTCAGAATCAGTGCTTAACTTCTGATTCCTTTCCTTTCAAGGTCGGTCCTTAACTTCCAATTCTCTCCTTAGATTGATCCTAAACATTCAATTCTCTTTTCAAAATCAATACTTAACTTCTGATTTCTTTCCTTTCGAGGTCAGTCCTTAACTTCCGACTCTCTCCTGAGATTGATCCTTAACTTTCAATTCTCAATTTGAAATCAGTCTTTAACTTCTGATTCCTTTCCTTTCGAGGTTTGGTCCTTAACTTCAAACTCTCTCTTGAGATTGATCCTTAAATTTCAATTCTCATTTTCGAATAAGTCTTTAACTTCTGATTCCTTTCCAGTCGAGGTCTGTCCTTAAAATTTGACTCTCTTTTGAGATTGATCCTTAACATTCATTTCTCATTTTGGAATAAACTCTTATGATTCATTTCCTTTCGAGCTCCCTTCCTAAATTATGACCCTCTTCTAAAATTAATTCCTAAATTTCAATTTCCACCTTGTGGTCAGCATTTACATAGTGAGTCCCACCCTCTATAAAAACCAGAAACTTGACATCTCAAACCCACTCTCCAATCCCCAGCGAGAGTTCCTACTTCTTGATTTTCATCAAATATTCACTTACTAATTCCCCCTGCGGAAATAAATAGCACACACAATTTCACACCTCCTTCTACTTCTGTTCACTTAGGAGTTTGTATTGGTCTTTGTGATCTTGTCGGCCAATGCCAATACCCGCGGTGTGTTTGTCCAGCACACCACACCTATTGGGGGTCCATTTCTTGAACTCACTTTTGGTTGAGGTTTAGAGTTTTCTCTTTAGTTGCCTAAGGTCTAGTCATAGGACTTTTCTATTGACTATTCTTAGAAACTTAGAAAAGGAACCCTCACCATTAGAAATTTTAAACTCCTCCTTGCTTAACTTGAGGCTCTACATATTGGTCCTGACCTCTAGCACTTACTAGGTGGGGTCATTATGACAGAGATCAAAGATATTTCCCATAGGAATATTTGACTTTGAGGTTGTTCCTGGGTGTTTTTCTAAAGCTAAGGCACTCACTTGCACTCACCTTCACGCACAGTCGCTCACAAACTTAAACCCAAGAATTTCTTAGTTTTGGTCCCTTGATCTTTTGGAAGACTCATGTAGAAGGTTCCCTAAACCTACTAGCCCTAGGCTAGGGTTTAGCTTAGACCAGTACATAGAGGACCCAAATAGGGTTTCCATTGGACCGTAGCTCATTTATGGTGGTTGACATCCCAATTCTACCAATAAAACCCCACTTGACATTTTTGCCCCTAAACTCCCTGAAATTACCTAAGTACCATTGAAACCCTAAATTGACCAAAATTCCTAAATTTAACCAAAATACCAAAAATTGTTTAAAAATCATTTCAAACCTTTTGAAAACATCCAAATTACCCAAATCACCAAAAAATTACCAAATTTACCAAAATGCCCCACCTTAGTCAAAAATTTTAAAAATTCAAAAAAATCTCGAAAAATTCCTAAAACCTTCCAAATATTCTTAATTTTATTTTTCTCAGCTAACACATGACATAATTTGACTAATTTGACCATTTTGACCAAATCCCCTAAGTTGCCTTCCAATTTCCCCAAATTTACCTCAACTGTCCGTCAATTCGGTCCGAATTTTCCCCAATTTCATTCCTAAACTCAAATTCAACTTTCATATGAACAATTTAAACTAAATCCAGGCATAATTGTCCAATTATTTTAGCTCAATTTTGATCGAAGTCAAACCCCTAGTTTTGGCCCTATGAATTAATCCCGCCAAATTAAACCTCGTAGCCTACACAATTTGCCTCAATTTGAATCCTACAATCTTCATAATATTCCTATACCTCAAACTTGACCTTCAATTGGCCTTTGTGAGGCCTAAATTTTGTTTAATTTTAGCTCAAGTCCAAAAATCCACAAATTTGGCCCAAATTGGCTATCTCAAAATTCCACCAAATTGTTTGCCTTAGCCCCAAAATTGGCACCAAATTTATGTTGATAACTATTCATTGTGTTCTTATTGACAATTTTCAATAATAAATTTGGACTTAGCTCAAGCCTAGCCTAATTTAGACCCAAGTCTAACGCAATATGCCCAAAGTGACCAAAACTCCAAAACTCTCCAAATTGAACCCCCAATTGAACTCAAAATCACTTCAATCCTTCACAAAAAATATTCATTACAATCAACTACACAATGTCGATCAATCAATTATTCTCAAAGTCATGCCTAGCTTAGCCAAAACCCAAGCTTTGGTCATTTGGAACTACATTGGACCCACATTGGACCCATGCACCAAAATTTACGTAGCCATGTCAAATTGGTCAAGGAAAGACTTCCACAGGTAAATTTTGGACCTTAATGACCATGCTAAACCTTTTGGAACCATCCAAATGAGCCATGGACAAAAGTTTAGCTAAATAAATGGATTTTCTTCCAAATTTACTTAAGCCTAAAGGATTTTTGCTAAAACTAAACACCTACCCAAATAAATTGTTGTGACATATTCCTCTGGCTCACTTGAGCTCTTGTCCACCTCCCCTATTCTTGTCAGCCGGCCTAGTCACCAGAGGAGCCAAAACCGTAAGCCACCACCAAAAATTTCAAGCCCAATTCAAACTTAAAGGCCACCTCATCCCATTTGAAATTTAGAGCCTCTCTGCCATCCACATAAGAAACACTTGGCCTCCATACAATGGCCCACAGAGCCACCCTAAGCCTTTTTTTATAAAAGTTTCACCTCCATGACCATGGAGAGTGTACTGAAATTTTTTTAAGGTGACCCCTATAAATTGTTCTCCTAGCCTCTTTGAGACTTCCTCAGTGCAACCCAAACACTTCTTTGCCCCAGTTTCCCCTACCAGAGTTCAACTTTTTAGCTCAAATCCTTGCCAGAGATAGGAAATTCTCCACCACACCTCCACAATGCACCAATTTCAAACTAAACATACCCACACCATCACCACAGTGAAAGAAGAAGAAGCCCCATCAAATCCCCCTCATACAGGGCCTCTATACTAGACTTTGATCAACACCCAAATCTGGCCTTAATCAAATTTGGGTCGAGCAAAGGTATTGAACTTCCCCTCTTCCCGAGCCTATTTGGATTCTCCATTTAATTAGAATTGATTTAATGGCATGTTTATCATATGGATGTGTTCGTCTCACTTAGACTAGTTCATAGGATCAAACCCAAGGAGATTTGGTTGAGTCTACAAGGAGATCTTAAGGTTTTAGGGTTTACGATCACGGGTTCAGTCTATTTGGGGATGATGACACGAAGCCGTTAGATCACACGTGTATCAAATAGAGGACTCTGGTTGCGCTAAATGGGAGTGTGGTTCATAAAGCATGGGTCGAGTCAGCGGCTACGTGGATGTCAGTGTCGAACTAGAGTGTGCCACACGTGTTTTTGTAACCGCCATAGGTTGACGTTGCGCCACGTGTTTAATTAGAAAAATAGGAATTTAAATAATTTAGAAAATGCTTCCAAACTTTAAAAATTCATATCTTGGTGTAGAAAAATCACAAAAATAAAATAAAAATATTGTAGTGCTCATTGAAAAGAGGAGAACAATATGAAAATGGTTTGAAGTTTATTTGATAAATATTTTATATCTAATATTTTGAGTCTTTTAACTCTCCATGCATGCAGACATTTCACCATGACTTGATATTTTTGCATGCTATTACCTCTGTCATGGGAAACATTCTTTGATTTCTCCAAAGTCATAGAAGATATCTAGATAGAGATCCATATTTTTTAAGTTTAGGTCTATTATTTAAATAAATTAATCATAATAATTTGCATATTGCTTAAAAAATCCAAGAAAATTTTGGAAAGTTTTATGTGACTAAATAACTCTTTGGAAAGTTTTTCATGAGCTGAGTTATTAAGACCACACTTAATTCTCAAAAAAGCCTAAAATACAAAGAAAACTAATTTAGGAAATGTAAACATCTAAATGACTTAGAATTCCCCATAAAAAAAATAAAAATATTTTTATTTCATTTGATAACTCAAATTGAGTTTTTTTTAAGTTAAATAGCATTTTGACATTAAAATGAATTTTAATAATTAAAATGAAGCTAAAAAAATTATAAAAATTGGTTTTGTGGGTTCTCTATAATCAGTAGGATTTTCTAAAAATACAATTGTAAATAAAATAAAAACTTCATTTGTAAGCCTATTTAATTATTTACATAATTAAAATTTATATAAAAATCACAAAATTAATAAAATACATGGAAATATTCTAAATTGTTTCCTAAGTATTTAGGAGCAATTGAAATAATTTTCCTAATTTTTCAAATGAATATATTGAATCTTAAAGTTTAAAAATAATTTTTAAAAGGCTAAAAAATGGATTTTCAATTAAATAATTCTAATAATTTAAAGAAAAAAAAATATGAAATTTTTTTCTTTAGGCTTTTTGACCTATATGAGATTTAATAAAAATATTAAATATAATTTTCCACATTTAAAATATTTTTTAATTATTTAACACTCCAGAAATTAAAATAATTCTAATACTTCAAATAAAACTAAGGAAATCATGAGATTTGGTCCAAGTGGTTCTCTAGTCTAGGTATAGCTGCAGTAAAAATTTCAAGGGATTAGGCTTTTCCTTTGTCAAGTTACGGAATTTCCTTCTAAAAATCCTATTTTTTCATAATAATAAATATGTAAATTAAATTAAAATTTGAAAAAAACACATTTTCTCCTCAGATGTCTTAATTGACCCATGAGTGAGGTGCGATAGAAATTCCAATGTCATTTGATTTAAATTTGATAAATTATGAAGTGATAGAGCTTGTGGGGCAAAAATGTATTTTTTTAAATTTATCCTTAATTAACATTTAGGCTTACCTCAAGAAACGGAAATGGGTAGCCTTAGATCTTAATTAAAATATTTGGATGATTGAAACGTAAGGAAATAATTGGTAGAAACCAATCTCACTTTTTCTTAGTTGAAGGATAAATGTGTAAATTCCTTAAATCAATAAAATTTGGAAGTCCATCAAATTAAATGATCTTAGACTTAGGGGTATGGTGTTGGGTGTTAATAACTCTTTAATTTAATACCCCCATTTTGGATGTTCAAATAACATTCAAAAGTCTGGATGATCAATTATTATCTCTTAGAAATCTCCTTCAAAATGATTAAGACATTCACTAGGACCTTAAGGGCTTAGTAGTGACTTAAGCTAGATCAAATTTGGTTAAAATAAAGATTATAAAATTGAATTTAAATAAAAAAGTTTAACACCTTTGAAACACTACAAGACCAGGCTTAAACTAAAATTGACTAAATGTGTTACTAACCCTAACTTGTCCCTTTTAAGAGTCTTCACCCACATAATTTTCAATTTGAGTGATAAATGATACTTACCCTACTCTTAGAGAAAACTGAAACGTCAATTTTAATTGAGCATTGGGGATATATATAGGATGAATTATTAAGCAACATAATAAGTTTAAATGAGCTTGAGGCTTTTCACTAAGCGGTGAGAGGGAAACATGGACCTGCTTCTTTCTCCAGACCTATTGGATACCTCAGAGGTCTACTAAACTTAATATGTTTTTCTTAACAAAGATCATACTTAATCAAAATAATAGGGACCCAAAAAGATATGATTTAGGATTTGGTAGATCACTGGAACCTTATTTTTCTCACTTCATATAAAATGCCCTTACATGCATTTTTGAGTTTCAAGTGGTGGAACAAGAAGACTCGTCAGGTATGCTTTTACAGTTTACAGTACCATCTATTTTCTTTACTTTCCACACTGTACTTTCAAGCATACAAACTTATATGCTAAACAACGATGTCACCCTACTTGAAAACCAAAACTTCTAGGATAGCCGTAAAACCAAAACCAAAATTAAAATCAACCAAGATAAAAATCACCTCCACAACATTCAAAATATAAGCTAACTCAAATTTTAATGACAAACAACACACAAAACCATAAGTGCAACTAAATTAAAATGTCTCTATCAGATGATCTAGAATCCTTCCAAGGAGATAACCTACGGTTGTTAACGAGGCTTTTCACGGTCTACATGAAAGTATGGAACTCATTAAGTTGAGTTTAGTAAATTCATTTGGACTAAGTGAATCCGATAGAAAATAGTAGTGCCCAAACAAGTGAACTGTAGGATCCTAACTTTTTTCTCTCTAATCAACTTTAATATTCCCCATAACATTTAAAGAACTACAACTATAGGGTCATTTGATTTGACATTATAACCTAACTCCATTTGATTTAGTGCTAGTATCTTGGGCAGTACGACCATCTTCAAAAGTAAAACATGTCTTCCCTGGCTAAACCATTTTCCTTCATTAGAATTAAACAATCAAGCCATAGGACTTCAAGGTTGTTTGCTTATGCAACATAAATCCTCACCATATCCTTAGGCTTTTGTACAACTCTCTTATATAATATAAGTCCTAACTCATTTTAGGATTCCACGGTTGTTGTTCGTCATGACCTAAATCCTCATATCTTCTAGGCTATTTGTGTGATTATTTCACACGAATATAAGCCCTAACAAATAAAATTTATAGGATGAAATAGTTAAATAAATTTCTCCTCTAAATTGAAGCCAAACAATATGATAAATTAGGAAGTCACTGAGGTTCTCCTCCGGATCTATGACATCCCCTAGTTCTTCCTCCTTTGGACTCTACAACAAAATGCTCCAAACTTTGTCTGATTTCGTTGAAAAATCTTATCCTTTTGATCCCCTTGAAGATAATATTCCCTGATTTTGTCGAGAGTTTTCTTAGGTGACTTTGGTTATCTAAGATGTAATTAACTATAAGGGCTTGCCCTTATAGGAAGCTTGTCTGAGCCCAGCTTAATATAAACCCTACTTAATTCTTCGTATAAAATAGAGAAATTTGTGAGATACTAAAATGGTTTTTCAGACTAAACGAATGTCATATATTTTTTAGTTTATTTGATCGAGCCTCATCTTCAAGTCTTATGTTTATCTATCGGGATAGATACAGGGTTTGAGGTAGAGTGCTCTTTCATTTAAATTATGAAAAACTTGGGGTCAAGTTTGATTTCATATTTTTTCTAAAACTTGAATATATATATATATATATATATATATATATATATATATATATATATATATATATATATATATATATATATATATATATATATATATATATATATATATATATATATATATATATATATATATATTATAATGTCCTTCTGAAGCGGGCGAAGGGAATTCGATTTCGGTGACAGATAGCATCTTACGGGCAACTCCTTCAACCAAAATAGTGTCGACGAGTATGATTTGAGGATCATTTTGAGAATCAAGATTAAGGCTAGATTGGCCAAAATTAATCACGTTATGACCAGAAATAGTTATAATGTAGCTGAAATCACAATCATTGTATTCATAAGACCCCAAAGGCGTAAAAAGATAATCATACAAAGTCAGGGGTTTGAGGACTTTCTTCCTCGAATCCGAAATAACTAATCTAGTAGAGGCAACCCCTTTCCTACTAGTCGTGCTATGAATTTTCATAGTGGTGTTCTTCTTCTTCTTTGTCTTTGACGATAACAAATTTTTTGGTGAAATCTTCGTCTCGGGTTTGGTAGGCTAAAGATTCTGAATAAAGGCATGTTTTAAAGCATTCTGGATTTGGTTTAATATTTTCTAGGACGGTTTGCTTCAGACTGCATTCCATCCATCTTTTCCAATATATGCGGAAGATTTTTTTGATGTATCCATGATTTGGTTTAAGAATCTCTTGAGCTTGTCCCAAGTCGTACTCTATCCATCTTCTGTAGTAAATGGATCAATCGGAGAGATTGACACAGCCAAAATCATATTTATGGAACCTAAGGTCTTTTAAATATTCTTTCAGGATCGTTATATTCCCTTCTTTAAGATTCTTCTCAAGCCAATCATTAAAGATGAAACATTCTTCTATAGTGTGCCCAAGCAACCTGTGGTATGGGCAATAATTTGGTTGATCTTTCTTATCGACCTCTTCGAGTTACTTTGGATCTGGTAATCGAAATTCAACCTTCTTTATCAAACTTCTAAATATTTTGGATACAACTTCATCTTATAAAGAATACAACATTTTTTATTGTTCTGCCAAAGATATTCTTTTATTATCTGTTCGGGATGATCATCCTTAAGGAGGTCGCTGGTTGAACTGGCTACTCTGTTTCTAAGCATGCTATGAGGATTGCTGAGGATTCTGAGTACATCATCATTGGTTATTTTCCTTTATTAACAGTTGCTATTGTTCCTGACTTCTTCTTAAATACTCTGGTAGCCTTGCATTTCTTGTGAGAATCCATATGTTTGATTTCTTCTTGAAGACTGTTGGCTTTGCTAAGTAGCTTCTCAAAGGATTTGATGGTGAGTCCCTTAAGCATGAAAGCTACCAGGCCATGAATGCTTTTGAGTAAAATCTCAATTGTGTGATGTCCCTGTAGCTGAGGTTCACACTTCTTGCTAAGGTTTCTCCACCTCAATATGTAATCCACCAAAGTCTCGTTGGGCCTTTGCTTTTTCATCATGAGCTCTCCTATAGAAATATGGTGTTGCGCTCCAACAAATCTCTTTACAAATAATTGTTCCAGCTTGACAAATGTCTTAATTGATTCATTGGGCAAATCAACATACCAATCAAAAGCAATCCCTGACAGGCTGCTGAAACACTATTGGAAGAGTAAAGCTTCGTTACTTCTTGCATTGCCACAACTAGTTCAAAAATGTGTTATGTGCTATCTGGGATTTCCAGTCCCATCAAATATCTTAAAGTCTTGGGACACAAAACCCTTTGGGAAGGGTATGACATTGAATTCTTCTAGGTAAGGTCTACCCTTTAAAACCAATGCACCACCCTTAAATTGGGTTTGGGCCTCTCGAACTTGCTCGACCATTTGAATAAATTCCTTCTCTAACATGGCACTCAATGGAGGATTCTTCTCTTGTTGCTCATCTTTGTTGATTGAGGTGACTTCTCTTCTTTCATTTTTAATATGTATAATTTCTGGTTGGTTGACCTCTGGGAGGCTAGCTATGGGGGTTGAGATTGTCCTTGAATTGTGGCTATGGTGGTCATGGCTGCGGTCATCTCTTCTATCCTTTTCTCCAGTTGGCTGACTTGCTCATTCCTTAGGAGGAGAGCCCTACGCAGCTCTTTTAAGGCATTCTCTTCGATGAGAGGTTGAGCCTCGCGTGCAGATGTAGCAGCTTTGGTTTCAATTACATGGGCATCCATGAAATCTTCTTCGAGGTAATCATTATAGTAAATATTTTCATCATCATCATCATTGAAAACCTCGTATTCTTGAGCCAACTCAGAAATCTTGTCCCTGAGGTTTTCAACTTTTCCTTCAATTATTGATTCTTGAATTGCCGCAAGATTTGGAGGACCCTGCTTGACCTCCTCCTATTATTCCTCCATCTCACTGGCAATTGTTACGACGATGTAAGATACTTCGGACCCTAGCATCATTCCATGCTCTTTCTTTGCGGGCTTACCACACCGTATCCGTACAGCGGCCTTGGGTACCAAAACCTTATGCTTTGACGGTGATGTCTTGAGACGGAGTGTCTCACCAGAAACATTAGTATGTCAAAGAGAAGTATGCTCCCCATGGTAAAGATCGACTACAGTATCGAGTAATTTCTTCATCTTTTCCTTTGAAACTTTAGGAATATCCTTGTAATGTGTGATCGATAGAATTCTTGGACCTAGTCGTGACTTGGCTAGTCGACAACCTGCAGTCAAAGTGATAGTAGAATCAGTGGTAACTATGGTGGCATAAACTCTGCTCCCTAAGCAGAACCAGACAGGAGTACGAGCAGGGAAAGCTTCAGTTGATTTATGAGATCGTCTGACAGATTTGACGTCCCTTAAGACTTCTTTCTTTATGCAAGGGGATATTGCATGCCCCACTCATTTGAATAGTTCACTAACTGAGCAACCTTCCTTGGCTGCTAGCCTCTTAAAAACTAAACTGACTCGAGTGATAGGAGTGGACTCTTTCTCTCCTCACAATGTTCATGAAGTCATGGTAAAGTAGCACCGATCTTCTGGATACTTTCGTACCCATTGGTATCCATTAAAAGATGAAATCTACTTCCACGCAGGAGTGAATATTTTTCTAGTAATCTTGACTCGTCCTGGTGAGGATCTTCCTCAACAGGTATCTTTTTAGGAGCCTGGGCTTTAGTAGACATCTGAACCCTCCAATTACGGTTTCTCCTTTGGGTTCGAGTTAGTGGTGTAGTCTTTTAACTTGATCTGATTTCAACTACTGATGGTGAGACAACCAATCTGTCAGTCAGATATTTAATGATCATAACTTCTTTTCCCTTAACAGCAGCGTGATCAACAGGCTTGGTGGGTGTCGTGGCACAATAGTCTTGACCCTCTTACAAGTAGAAAAGTCCTGAAGGCAGTTCAGGTTAATTTCAGTAGATGGCTCTAGAACTTCTAGAGCGACGACATTCATTATGACGAACGAGGCTTTCCCGAGGATGACCCCGAGATCTTCAAATCTGGTTACAAATTTGATGGTGGGAATGACATTGCGGGCGTTTCAGTTCTTCAGCAGGTTGTAGGAAAAAGTTACAATTGGGCACGTCATTGCAGCAACTTCAAAAGAGAAAGCTCTAGGGTTAGCTATTTGGCCATAACATTGTAATCTTATTGCAAGCACTAAAATTTACCAGAGGTCGATCTGTTGACCGTGCAATTTTTTTTTATTTAGTATATAGGGGATTTTTAAATTTTAGTAAAAGTAGTTTAAAATTTAAAAAATTAGATTAATATAGGGAAATTTTAATAGCGTGCGCAACACGACACAATTCAAATTATTTTGAAAAATAATAAATCAAAGTCAAAAAGGAGATTCAATGTGTTTAGAACCAAGTACGGGACCAACTTAACAAAGCACAATGCCCAGGTGGAACTAGTCCACCAACACACCTATTGGGGTCCGACCCCACATGACGATTAAAAAGTTCTTAATGGCCACTTAAACCTCTCTATTCAAAGGTGATTGAACAGATGGTCCTGAAGTTCAAAAGAGTTGACCTTACTTTCCCAAGATAGAAATAGGTAAAGCATGCCAATGGAAGAAAGGTAATTTGGTTCATGAGGGACATGAACACATTACCGATGTATGAAGATAATATTTTTTGATTTAAATGTAGAGGAAAGCTAGTCCACAGCAGAGTCGCCAGAAGCTGTTGGCACTAACGGGTTGAGGAGTTGCCCGTTGGAAGCTGTCGGCCGTTGGAATCAAAATCCCGTTGCCTACTTTGGAAGGACATTTTAATTTAATATATATATATATATATATATATATATATATATATATATATATATATATATATATATATATATATATATAAGTTTTAGAAAAATATGATTCAAACTGACCCCATATTTTTCATAGTTTTAATGAAGGAGCACTATACCTGAGACTCTGTATCTATCCCAAAGGATAAACACAAGACTTGAGCATGAGGCTTGACCAAATAAATTAAGAAATATATGACATTTGTTTCGTCTGTGAAATCATTTTATTTGCTGAAAATTTTCTCTATTTAATATGAATAATTAAATAAGGTTTATATTAAGCTGGGTTTGGACAAGCTTCCTATAAGGGTAAGCCCTTATAGTGAATTACATCTTAAATGATCGAAGTCATCTAAGAAAACTTTCAAGAAAAATCAAGAAAATATTATTTTCAAAGAGGTCAGAAGGATAGGACTTTTCAACGAGATCGGATAAAGATGGTGTGAAATGGAAATGGCTTAAATTTGGAACATTTATTGTAGAATCCAATGGAGAAAGAACTAAGGGATGTTACAGATCCGAAGGAGAACCTCGGTGACTTCCCAGTATATTCTATTGTTTGGCTTCAGTTGCAGAAGAAATATTTAGGTGTTGTATATTGCCAATTTTATTTGTTATGGCTTACATTCATGTGAAATGATTACAGAAATAGCCTAGAAGATTTGAGTGTTTGAGTCGCGACAGACGATAACCTCATTATACAAAGACGAGTTAGGGCTTATATTGTACAGTAGAGCTGTACAAAGGCCTTAAGATGAAGTGAAGATTTATTTTGCATAAGTAGACATCCTCAAAATCCTATAACTTGGTTGCTTAGTTCCAAGGAAAGAAATCGGTTTAGCTAGAGAAGACATTGTTTGCTATTGAAGATAGTTGTGTAGTCCACAGCGTTAGCTTGAAGCTCCTTGCCCTAACGAGTTTGAGTTTTCTAGTGTGCAAGTTATGGTGTAAAGTCAGACGACCCTATGGTTGTAGTTCATTAAATATTATACGGCATGTTAAAGTTGATTACAACGACACCGGTTAGGATCATAGGATTCCCTCGTTCTAGTACTACTATTTTCTATTGGATTTACTTTGTCCAAATAAATTTACTAAACTCATCTTAATGAGTTCCATACTTTCATTTAGACTGTAAGAAGCCTTGTTAGTAACCATAGGTTACCTCCTCCAAGGGATTCCCGATCATCCAATAGAGACGTCTTAATTTAGTTGTTGTTGTGGCTTTTTTTATGTTTGTGATTAAATTTTCAGTTGTTTATTATTTTGAACATTGTGGCGGTGAATTTTATCTTAGTTTATTTTAATTTGGTTTTATTGTTATGGCTATCCTAGCAGTTTTGGTTTTCATGCAGGGTGAAATTGTTATTTAACATGCAAGTTTGTAAGCATGAAAGTATAGTGCGAAAAGTTAAAGAGAAAATGATACTATAAACTGTAAAAGCGTACCTGGTGAGTCTTCTCGTTTCCACCTCCTGAAAGGTCAGTACTTGCAAGGAATGTATATAATGTCGTAAGAAATTTAAATTGCATGAGTAGATGAAAGTTTAGCTACCAAATCCCACGTTATGATTTAATTGAATCTCGGAAGATCCTAGTAGATTATTCTAGGACAAAACATGATAAGTGCAATTTGTCCTTCAAAACATCCAAAAGATTCCTAAGTGCTCGAGATATAAACCTGAACTACTTTGAAGCTCTCTTAAATTATTTTGAGTTCATTTTGAACTTATCATATTATTCCATCAATCATACGAGGTTTAAGTGTGACTACTCCATTGCTCAATGAAACCTTACAAATTAATTATCCTAATGATAGTGTACTCGATTAATAAATTGATGTTTCATTTAAGAGTTATGTTAGTAAGTGCCCCTAAGGCAAGTTTGAGTTATTTGAGATTGTATTGCCCACAAATAAAGTTGGACTTTGAGTGTTTAAAGATATTGATTATAAACCCAATTATCTTCTAAATCAAATTGATTGAGCTTAGATATCGAGTCTAGTCACTACCAAGCCCTTAGCAATCATAATGGGGAATTTGATGAAGGTTAAGATTTTAGTTTAAGTGATGTGTATTTTCATTTAAAGATCACATTATCACCAATTTTGGGCTTAAGGAAAGTAAATTATCATCCTTTTAGCTTAAGCCTCTCAGTCAAAGAACTTTTGATATTTATTTGTTTCTAAGTCATGAAGATTAGGGGAGATTATTATCTGTTGATGTTGTGCAAAGGTGGTGGGTGTGTTTCTACCTTATATTCCCATTGTATTTCAATCATCCAAACATATTTATTAGGATCAAAGTTACCCATTTATCCATGGCTAACTTTAAATTTTGATTAATGCCCCAAAGTCCAAAATGACTACCTTGTCTTCGGGGGGCTTCACCTCATAAGTCTTTAAACACAACTCAAATAAATTTGAGAATTTAAAGTGTTATACCCATGACGAAATTAAAATGTTAGAGGAGGATATGAGGACCACTCAAAATTTGATTTAATTTAGATAATTATTTAAATTTAGAAAATAGGATTTTCAAAAGTTAATTTATTTAATTATCCAAAATAAAATTTATATTTATGAAAAAAAGTTATTAAAGGTTTCCTATGGTTAGAGAAACACTTAGACAAAATTTCATGATTTTTTGAATCAAATTTCTATTTTTATTATTTAATTTTAGATCAATTTTAATGATTTATTTAAACAAAAAATTGTATTTTAATTACAAAAATTAATTTTAATATTTTTATTAGTCTCCTTTGAGTTCAGAAAACTTAAAGAATCAAATTTTGTACTTTTGTAATTTTTAATTTATTTAATATAATTATTTTAGTGAGAAAATATGACAAATTCACTTTTAAGCCTTTAATATTTACTTTTAACTTACAAAAAATTAGGAAAAATGTCCTAATGAATTCTAATGGATAAGGGGACATTCCCACTCATTTTGAACCATTTTTTGTTTTTATGAAAATTTTGATTATTTTAATTATTGTTAATTGAAATAATATTTTAAAAATAAAACATTTTCACAAAAATGGGTTTTATTTTTATAAAATTCCCTTGATCACAAGGACTCAGAAAAATAGTTATCATAATTTTTCTAGGTATATTTAATTTAATATAATTATTTTTATACCAAAAGCAAGCTTTCCTTAAGAAATCCATTTTAGTGCCTAGACTAAGTCAAATAATTTTGGTATTTTTACAATGGGTAGACATGATATTTATGAACAATGTGAAGTTGATTTTGTTAATTTTTTATATGTATTTAATTTACTAAAATTAACATAAGGTGTTTACATTTAACTAAGTATAAAAATTCACAACATGATTCGAAGCATCAAAATATTTTTCCTAGATGTCTTTGACCACAAGAAATCTATTAATATTGTTCTCATAATTTTCAAGTGTTAGTTTAATTTATATAGTTAAAATAAGTGAAAATGGTCCCCTTAGCTTGAAAATTAGGGTTAGAAGCATGAGATGCCTTCTGACCTTGGAAAAATCAGAAGACATGACATCTATCATGAGGAATGAATTCTCAAAATTTCAAGCCATGGTGAAATGTTTAAAGTCATGAAGAATTAAAATACCACAGAGGGTATTTAATTAAATAAAAATCAAGGACTATAAAAATATTTTTTTATTTTTATTCCACATTATCCTCCTTTGTTCACTGAGCAAGAGGGTATTTTTTTATGATTTTTCTAGAGAAAGATATGAATTTTTGAACATTATGCAATTAAAATAATTCAAAAATCACTATTTTTCTACTTATCCGCGCGGAGCTGACTGGATCCTAGGCAGCTCTGAAAGCTCCACGCATCGCTCCGCCATTTAACGCCACCAGCCACCTAGCCTCAACGTAGACCATGCTTTATGCACTATGGGTCTGTCCGGGTTGATCTACTCAGTCCATTGAATACATGCGAGATCGAAGGGCTCTCCGTTATCGCTCCGAAGAGACCTAAGTCGTGAGCCGTTCACACTAAAACCTTAAGATCTTGGCTTAGACTCATCCAAATTACATGGTGCTTATTCCTAAAGCTTAATCTACTTAAGATGAACCTATATATATGGATTATACGGTATGAAATATAGTAAATACGTTTGGAGAATTGAAACAAGCTCAGTTTGGGGTTGGAGTTCAATACCACTGTCTGAAAGGGGAGGCCTTAATCAGATGATTGTGGTAGCTTTGATTGGTCCCAACAAACATCCAGATGAAGTCACAAGCCTTTGTGAATAGTTTAGGTATGATTTTGACCATGCTCGATTTCAGGTGTTGATTGAAGTCTATACTAGAGGCTGCTTGAGAGGGGGCTTCTGTGGGGGATCAACTCCTCTCACTATGGGGATGGTGTGTGCAAAATTAATTGAGGTTTAGTTTAGTGTAGAGCTGTGGAGAAAAATGTCATGGTTTCGACGGAAACTTTGAACTCAAATTTGAACTCTCACAGAGGGAATCAGATGGGGGAAAATGGTGGACTTGAACTAAGGGGGTCCTAGGGAGTCTCTTGAAGCAATCTGACAGAGTTTCCTTAGAAATATCTTTAGCTCTCCTCACTTATCCATGGAGGTAAGTTTTAAATAAAAATGGCTTAGGCTGGCTGTCAAGGCCAATTCAAGGGTGGAAAATTTTGCATAGGTGGAGGGTTTTGAAGTGCTAAAGCCAATTGGAATTGACCAACTCATATGGGTGAGTTTGGGTTTGAATTTTAGCTTGGGGCTCTCAATTTTGGTGTTTTCTGGCTACTACACTATCTTCACGGCCAGAGGAGGTGGCTAAGAGGTCAGGTGAGCCAGTGAGAGGGTTAATTATAATTAACTCTTAATGGCAAATGATGATGGGAAAGATTTTTGTTTCAGGCCCATAAATGGGAATAAATCCCTTAATTTGGGGATCCATTAGTCCATAGGATGCCATGGCTGATCCAAAGGGGTTTAATCTTGTCCTTAAAAGGAGCTTAGTGGCTGTGGTGTCATAAATTTGGTGACTTTAGGGTGCTTAGGCCTATTTTGGTGTATGGGTTTAATTTGGGTCCAAATGACTAAAAGTTAGGTTTGGGTTAGGCTAGACATGACTTTAAGCCTAATTTAATTATCAATATTATGTAGATTATTGTAATGAAAATTTTTGGTGAAGGATTGAAATAATTTTAAGTTCAATTTGAAGCAATTTGGAATTTTGGTCAATTTGGGTATGTTAGGCTAGCTTGGGCCTGGGTTGGGCGAGGCCTGGGCTATGTGCAAATTGATTGTTGAAAATGGTCCAAAAGAACATTATGAAGAGTTTTTAAATATAAAATGGGTGCCAATTTTGAGATTAGCGCAATCAATTTGGTGGAACTTGGAGACAGCTAATTTGGGGCAAATTTAAGAATTTTTTTGATTTGGGCTGAAATTAAATAAAATTGAGGCCTCACCAAGGCCAATTGAAGGTCAATATTGATGTGTAAGAAATTTTTGAATATTTTAGGATTTAAATTGAAGCCAATTGAGTAGGCCATGGGGTTCAATTTGGTTGGATTAGGCCATAGGACCAGAATTGAGGGTTTAACTTAGATCAAAATTTGGCTCAAAGAATGGGCCAATTGAGCTTGTATTTGGTTTAAATTTGTCAAATGTAAAGTTAATTTGAGTTTAGGATTGAAATTTGGGGAAATTAGGAAGAACTTGATGGACATTTGAGGTAAATTTGGGGAAATTTGGCCTTATAGGCAATATGGGGGTTTTGGTCAAAAATGATCAAAATGGTCAAAATATGTACAATTGAGGGGTCTAAATGGGTTTTGGAGACATTTGGAGTGATTTTGGATGCTTTGGGAAGGTTTGGGGTGCCAAGGGTATTTTTATAATTTTTGGGGTATTTTGATAAATTTAGAAATTTGGGTGGTTTTGGGTAGCTTGGGTATTTTCAAAAGATTTGAAATGACTTTTGAACAAGTTTTGGTTTTTGTGATGAATTTGAGGATTTTGACCAAATTTGGGATTTGGGCATATTTAGGTAATTTGGGTAGGTTTGGGGGTAAAAGGCCAATTTGGATATTTTTGGTAGAATTGGGAAGCTAACCACCACAGATGAGCTATAGACAAATGGAATCCCTTTTCGACTCCTCTATGTACTGGTCTTAACTAAACCCTAGCCTAGGGTCAGTGGGTATAGGGGACCATCTACATGACTCTCCCAAAGGATCAAGGGATCTAAGTCAACAATTTTGGGTTTAGGGTTGTGAGTGGGTATAGGTGATAATGAGTGCAAGTGAGTGAAAGTGAGTGCCTTCACCCTAGACCAACACCTTGAGTCAACCTTAAGGGCAAGCAGTCTTATGGGAACTTACCTTGCGCTCCCCTATATTGACCATACCTACTAAGTGCTAGATACTAAGACCAATATGTGGAACTTCAAGTTAAGCAAAGAGGAGTGTCGAATTTCTAATGGTGAGGGTTCCTCTTCTAGTTTTCTATAAATAGTCAACAAGAAAGTTCTATGGCTAGACCTTATGCTACTAAAGAGGAAAAACTAAACCTCAACCAAAAGTGAGGTCAACACAACTAAATGTAAATTATTAACAAAATATAACAACGAGTTTAGATATTATGGAAAACCATTCCACTTGCAAAGAAATTTTAATCTATTTAGGATTCAAATGTTTTATGAAAAAGTTGGTGTATTATGAAAAATAGAAGCGTACCATATTCTTTACCACCTCATGGTGCTTGTAAAGAACATTAGCTAACTTAAGCTAGATTCTTTAACATCTTAACACCACATTAGTGCTATCTAACCTCTCACCTATAGATGCACCTAGCCTAGAACACCACAATGACCAAATCCTTGCATCAGGGTACAAAACCTTAAGCCACACTGATAAGAATCTAGCCTGTAACTCTAGATCTAACCAATTCTACATTCATCAAAACTTTTGACCCTATATATTTGCACTCAGCTTTAGGTGATTGCAACGGTTTTGCTTATAATGAAGTTGGGTGAAATCATTACCTTCCCAGGTTATTATGTTTATTAATGGATTTTAACCTCATAAGTTGCCAGTATGCAAAGTAAATAAGGGTAAAAATACCATCACAATTTTTAAGAATAAAAAAAAATTTTTAAATCATTCTCATCCCTTAAGAGTAATTCTAATATGTAAGAATAAAGAAAGGTAACAACTCTGAATTCACGGAGATTAAATAAAAACAGAACATTTACCTTAAAATTCAAGTCTTACAATAAAAACTAACACACAAATAGAAAGTACATTATTATTTCTCCCCAAGTAAACTATTGGAATTTCCTTTAAGTAATCTCCAACATTCTTCACATTAAAACATACTCAAAATTACACTAGAACATAAAATATGAAAAACCTAACTTACTATTGCCGCCTAATTGAAGTTTGGAGGCTTCAAAAAGTCTCCAAATTTAGCTAAAACTGAGAATTAAATAGAAAATAGAAAATAACTAAGGTTCACTTCAAACACCTCTCTAAAATTCATCTAAATTTTATGTACCTTCTAGAAAATTATTTACTTGTGCATAACACCACTCTGCGGTGCTATAATGACCTTATTGTTGGACTGTGGTGTTATAGCGCCAAGAAGTGTTGCTACAACGCCCAAAAAATCTTTATTTTGGCTACTTTATTCCCTCATTTTCTCTAAATGTTCCTTCGTTGTACCTGAAACAAAAAATCATACAAAATACCTTCCTTTAAAGTAAAATATCATTAAAAATATACATAAAAAGCTTATATTGTATGCACCAAAAGTAGGTTGTTTTTAGGTAGATCAGGAAGCATAGAGACTCATCCAACTTAAGAGGCGAGGAGCTACATTGGGAAGGAAAGCTCAAAGACTCACATTAAACCCAAGGGGTAGTGAAGAGAATCAAAATTTAGGCACTGACCCTAGGATGGGAACTAGAATTTTCGTACCAACCCAAAAATGAGATCAGAAGCCTTCCTTCATTTAAGGGTGGCTCACACCAATCTCAAAGAGGGTGTCACCTTAAGAGGGAAAGCATAAGGACTCGCATCCAGCTTAAGAGGCGACTAGCACCATTGGGGAGGAAAGCTCATGGAATCACATCAAACCAAGAGTTAGTGAAGTGTTTACCTCATTTTTGGTTGAGGTTTAGTTTTTTTCTGTTTAGTAGCCTAAGGTCTAGCCATAAAACTTTCCTTTTGACTATTCATAGAAAACTAGAAAAGACACCCTCACCACTAGAAATTTCAAACTTTTCTCTACTCAACTTGAAGTTCCACATGTTGGTCTCAACCTCTAAATGCTTAGTAGGTGGGGTCACAATGGGGGAAAATCATGATGAGTCACCCTTAAGACTGTGGACCCTAAGGTTGACCCAGGGTGTTGGCCTGGAGCTAAGACACTCACTACACTTATCTACACTCACTACACTAATCTAAATTGATCTATAATCACAATCACTCACAACTTTGAACTCAAATTTCTAGCCTAGGTCCCTTGATATTTTTGGGATACTCATGTAGATGGTCCCCTAAACCTACAAGCCCTAGGGTTGTGATTTGGCTAAGACCACTATGTAGAGGACCCAAAATGGGGTTTCCATTTTTCCATGGCTTTTTGGTGATGGTTGGTACCTCAACTCTACCAAAATACCTACTTTGGCCTTTTACCCTTAAAACACCCCCAAATTACCAAAACACCCCTCTTGGGCCCAAAATTCCAAAAATTTCAAAAATTCCTAGAAAATCTCAATAAATCTTAAATATTCCCAATTACATTTTTTTTAACTACCACATGACCCAATTTGGGCAATTTGACCATATTTAACTAAAATCCCCAAATTTGGCTTTAAGAGCCCAAATTCCCCAAATTCAGCCCAAATGTCCATCAATTTTATCTCAATTGATCCCAATCTCAATCCTAAACTCAAATTCACTTTTGATATGACTAAATCAAACCAATTCTAAGCTTAATTAGCCCATGATTTGAGCCCAATTTTGATTTAGGTCAAAACCCCAATTTTGAACATATGACCTAATCTTACGAAATTGGACCTATAGCCTAGTAAATTGGCCCTAATTGATGTTAAAAAATATTCATAACATTCCTAAACATCAAAATCAACCATCAAGTGGCCTTGTTGAAGCCTCAAATCCATTTTATTTTGGCCTAAATAAAAAATTCCCAAATTTAGCCCCAAATTGGCTAAGTCTCCAAATTTCATCCAATTGATTGCCTTAACCCCCAAATTGGCATCCAATTCATGTTGAAAACTCTTTATGAGGTCCCTATTGACCATTTAAAACAATAAATTTGGACTTATCCCAAGGATAACCCAAGCTAGAGCCAAGCCTAGCCCAACATGACCAAATTGACTAAAGTTAAAAATTCTCTCAAATTGACCCTTCAATTGAGCTCAAAACCCCTTCCATTCTTAACCAAAGTTGTTCCTTATGGTCATCTACACCAAATGCAACAATTAATTGGGCCAATTGACATGGATAGCCTTGACCAAACTCAAGACTTGGTCATTTGCACTCATTTGGATCCATGCACTAAATGTTACCTAACCACCCTAAAGTCACCAAATTAACTCCATCACAGCGATTAGTTGGACTTAGTGACCAGTCCAAACACCATGAAACCACCTAAATCAAGCCATGGATCAAAGGTTCCCAAAATCAAGGGATATTATTTCCAAAAATGCATGTGCTTAAGATATCGTTACCAAAAATAGGTATTATTGCACTAAATTGCTGTGACATATTCCCCTGGATTCCTTGAGCTCCTAGCAACCTCCCTCTGGCAGGTCGGCCAGCCTAGTGGCCGGAAAAGCTCAAAATCGAGAGCCACCCCCATGGCACCTCAACCAAATCAAAGCTAGAGGCCAGCATAGGCAAACCAATTAAGCTCCTTTGCCCTCCACGTAAGCAGCACAATGCACCCAAGCTTATGCCATGAGAGCCAACCCATGGCCATTTTTATAAGAACTCACCTCCATGAACATGGGAGGTGTGCTGAAATTTCTTTAGTGAGGCCTCTCCAAACTTTACACAGAGCTTCCCTAAGATCCCCTCAGTGCATTCCAATCATTTTTCCTCACCGATTCCCTTTGCCAGAGCTCAATTTTGAGCTTGGAGCCTTGTCGAAAACCAAGACAGAACCCAATACACCTCCATAGTTCACCCAAACTCAGATTAACTCTACCACACCTTCACAATAGTGAAAGAAGCCAAAGCCCCATAAAACCCCCCTTCCACAGAGCCTCTACCATAGCTCTAGATAAACACCCAAATCCGACCGTGATCGAATTCGTACCTAGGCCTTACACCAAGATAAGAGACTTAATCCCTAGCCTCTTTGGATCACAACAAACGTTCCAAAACCCTCTGATCAAAGCTTCACTTCTCAGAGAAAAGCTATAAGACCTCACCTCATCCCGAGCCTAATTCGATTCTCCATTTGATTAGGATTAATTTAATTACAATATTATCATATGGATGTGTTCCTCTCACTTAGAGGAGTCCATAGAACCAAACCCGAGGTGATTTGGTTGAGTCTATGTTGAGATCTTAGGGTTTTTGTATGGACGGTCACGAGATCATTCTATCGGAGACGATGACGGGGAGCCGTTTGATCGAGCATGTATCAAATGGACGGAGGAGATCGAGCTAGATAGCGCTTCGGGGCATAAACAACGGGACGCGTGGCTGCTGGAGTAGACGACGACGTAAAATAGGAGGGCACCACGTGGAGTTTTGAAGCTGCCTAGGATCTAGTCAGCAACGTGGTTTAAATAGAAAAATAGGGCTTTTTCTATTTATTTAAAATCTCTAAACTTCAAAAAACCATAACTTTGTGTAGAAAAATCACTAAAATAAAATAAAAATACCCTCTTACTTAGTGAACAGAGGAGAATAATATGGAATAAACTTCAAGTCCATTTGATGCATAAAATATTTTTAATTAATTAAACACTTTTTGGGATCATTTGATAATCCATGCATATTGATACATCACCTTGGCTTGATATTTTGGCATGTTGTAGCCTCTGTCAAGGGAAACATCCTCTGATTTTTCTAAAGTCAGAAGAGGTTCCTATACATAGAGTCATATTTTTCAAGAACTTGCATATTATTCCATTAAAGTAATCATGGAAATTAGTGTATTGATTAGAAAATTCTAAGAAAATTTTGAAAGGTCCACCATGACCAGAGAAGCTTTTGGAAATAATTTCATGGGTCAAGTCATTTAAAATGCAATTAAATTTTAAAAACACTAAATTAAAAAAAATAATTTTTTTTTGAAATTATAAACATTTAAATAGATGATTTTTTTATCTCCACTGTGGTTTATGATCCAAAAAACTCACTATAAAAATTTCAAACTATTTGAGTTTATTTGGTAACTTAAGTTGATTTTTAAAGATAAATACCACTTTTGACACTTAAATGATTTTTTAAAAATCAAAATATAACTCAAAAAATTATGAAACTTAGTTTTTTGTGTTCTCTGTGATCAGGGATATTTGATAAAAATAAAATAATATTTAGAATAAAAACTTTATTTTTAGCCTATTTTAAATATTTAAAATTATTAAAAATTCATAAAAAATACAAAAATAACAAAATTAATGAAAATATTCTAAATTGCTTCCTAATCACTTAGAAATAATTAGTAAAAATTTTCTGATTGTCTAAATAAAGATACTAAATTTCAAAGTTTAAAAATAATTTTTAAAGGCTAAAAATGAGTTTTCACAAAAATAATTGTAATAAATCAAAGAAAAATAAAAAAAATATTAAATTTACTCCTTTGGGTTCTCTAACCTCGGAGGAATTTTTCAAAGGCACAAAACTTAATTTTCATCATTTAAAATATTTTATTTTTATTAAATAACCCAAAAATTAAAATAATTCTAGTAAATCACACAAAATACAAAAAAATATGAAATTTGGTCCAAAGGCTTCTCTCGTCAAGGTCGACATTCATTAAGAATTTCAAGGGATTAAGACTTACCTTGGTCAAGTTAGGAAATTTCTTTGGAAAATCCTATTTTTCCATGAAAATAATTATATAAAATAAATTAAATACTGAAAAATCACATTTTCTCCTCTAATGTCTTAACTGACCCATGACTGAGGTAGGATAAAAATTTCAAAGTCATTTAAATTGAATTTGACAAATTATGAAGTGTTAAACCCCTAGGGGCAAATGTGAAATTTTGTAAATTTACCCTTAATTAACATTTAGGCTTAAGTCAAGGACGGAAATGGGTAACCTATGACTTAATCAATATATTTGATGTTTGGAGCACAAGGGGTCAATTGGTATAAATCAATCTCACTTTCTTGGTTAAGTTAATAAATTTCTAATTATTAAAAATTTGGAAATTTATTAAATTTTAATGATCCCGGACATAGGGGTGTGACTTTTGAAGTCAATAATTAATCAATTTAATAACCTTTTTTTGATTTTCAAATAAAATCCAAATCATGAATCATGATCACTTAAAGCTTAACCTTTTCAAAACTAATTAAGAAACTCACCTAGGCCTTATGGGCTTAGTGGTGACTTAGGCCAAACCAAAATTGACTAAATGAGAATTAGAGAAATAAAAATAACATAATCAACATTCTTGAAACACCACTAAGCCTAATTAAAAAAATTTGGCGAAGTGTTCAAGTTACACCAACTTGCTCTTTAAGGAAATTCACTCGCATACTTTTCAAATTAAATGATAAATGATAACTACCCCTTTCTTAGGGATAATTAAGACATCCATGTTCACTGGGCATTGGAAGTATTCATAGGATGACACATTAAGCAACATAATAGGTTTAAATGGACTCGAGGCTTTCCACTAGTTGGTGAGAAGGAAGCATAGACCTGCTTCCTCCTCCTAACTTGTTGGATAACTAAAAGGTCCATTAAACTTAGTATACTTTGCTCAATGAAATCACTCTTAATTAAACTTTTAAGGACTCACCAAAATACAACATAGAGTTAGGAAAACCATCATAACTTTACTTTTCCTGCTCTTCATAAATGCCCTCACAAGCATTTTTAAGTTTTAGGCGGTGGACCGAGTAGACTCGTCAGGTACACTTTTACAGTTTATAGTTCCATCTTTCTTGTGCCCTTTTCCTTACATGCTTTATGCTTACATTGTTTATTTTTATACTTGCATGTATAAAAACAACATAAACTTGCATGTCAACCAAAACCAAAACCAAAATCAAAGCCAAAACTAAAATCAACCAAGATAAATTTCACCGCCACAATAATCAAAATATAAAACAACTCAAAATTTAATCAGAAACATCACACAAAACTACAATTGCAACTAAATTAAAATGTCTCTATCGGATGACCGAGAATCCATCGGAAAAGGTAACCTACGGTTGCTAACGAGACTTCTAATGATTTAAATGAAATTATGGAACTCATTAAGTTGGGTTTAGTAAGTTCATTTGGACTAAGTGAATCCAACAAAAAAATAGTGGTGCGGGAACGAGGGAACCTTAGGATCCTAACCGGTATCGCTCTAATCAACTTTAATATGCCCCTATAAAATTTAAAGAACTTCAACCATTAGGCCACATGATTTGACATTATAACTTGACACACTAGAAAACTCAAAGTCATCGTGGTGAGGAACTTGGAGCTAGCATGGTGGGCAGCACGACCAACTTCAACAGCAAAACCTGTCTTCCCCACCTAAAACAATCTTCTTTCCTTAGATATAAACAACAAAGACATAGGACTTCAAGGTTGCTTGCTTATGCAATGCAAATTTTCACCTTATCTTTAGGCCTTTGTATAGCCTTGTTATAAAATATAAGCCCTAACTCGTCTTAGGATTCCGAGGTTGTCGTCTGTCACGACCTAAACCCTCACATCTTCCAGGCCATTTGTGTGATTGCTTCACACAAATATAAACCCTAACTAATAAAATTGGCAGGATGAAACACTTAAAATTTTTCTCCTCAAAATTGAAGCCAAACATTAGGATAGCTTGGGAAGTCATCGAGGTTTTCCTCTGGATCCATGACATCCCCTAGTTCTTCCTCCTTTGGATTCTACAACAAAATGTTCCAAATTTGAACCAATCCGCTTTCACACCTCTACGTCCGATCTCATTGAAAAGTCTTACCCTTTAAAACTCCTTGAAGATAATATTTCCTGATTTTTATCGAGAGTCTTCTTTAATGACTTTGGTCATTTAAGATGAAATTAACTATAGGGGCTTGCCCTTATAGGAAGCATATCCGAACCCAACTTAATATAAACCATATTTTATCCTTTATATTAAATAGAGGAACTTGTCGACAAATACAAAGTTTTTGCAGACCAAAAGGACGTCATACTTTCCTTAGTTTATTTGATTGAGCCTCATCCCTCAAGTCTTGTGTTTATCGTTCGGGATAGATACTGGATTTGAGGTACAATGCTCTTTCATTTGAAACTATGAAAAATATGGGTCAGTTTGATTTCATACTTCAATGTCCTTCTGATCCGGGCGATGGGATTTTGATTCCAGCGACTGACAGCTTCTTACGGGCAACTCCCCATAAAACCCCCTCGAAATAGCGTCGACAGCTTCTGGAAACTCCGCTCGGGATGTACTTTTCTCTACATACAAATCAAGAAATGTTATTTTCACACATAGGTAATGTGTTCATGTCCCTCTTGGACCAAATTACCCTTCTTCTGTTGGCATACTTTACCCATTTCTATCTTGGAAAAGTACAGCTAACTCCTTGGACTTCAGAACTAGCTGTTCAATCATCTTTGAGCAGAGGGGTTCAGAAGGCCATTAAGGACTCTTTGAATTATCATGTGGGGTTGGTCCCCCAATAGGTGTGGTAGTAGACTAGCTCCACCTAAGCACTTTCTGCCACTAAATAGGTCCCGCATTGGGTCTTAAAATATTTCACATCTCCTTTCCAAATTTGATTTGCTATTCCGCAAATTAAACCAAATCGTGTTGTGCTACGTGCACTTTGAAATTTTCTTACATTAATTAAATTTTTCTTAAACAAGATTTTTAATACCTATAAATTAAGATTAGCCCAGTCTACAGATCAACCTCTACTTTCAGTGATTGCACTAAAAAGCACAAGGTTATTGGCTATATAGCTAACCCTAAAACTTTCTGTTTTAAAGACCGCTGCAATGGCCTTCCCAATGCTGACCTTTTCCTGCAACCTGCTAATGGACCGTAGCGCCCGTAACGTCACTCCTACCATCAAGTTTGAAGCTGGAAGTGAAGACCTCGAGGTCATGCTCGGGAAAGCCTCATTTGTGGTGATGAAGATCGCCACTCTAGAATTGTAGGAGCCGTCTACAGAATTCAATTTGAATTGCCTTCAAGACTTCCCTACATGCAAAAAGGCTAAAGCTACTGTCATCATGACACCCGTCAAGCCCGCTAGCCCCACTGCTGCTAAGGGGAAAGAAGCAATGATTGTTGAGGATCCAAGTGATAGATTAACTATCCCATCATCCGTATTTGAGATCATATCAAGTTTGAGGATTGTACCTCTAACAAGAACTCAAAGGAGGAACCGTAACTGAAAAGTTTGGAGGGCTATTAAAGCCCAGGCTCCTGAAAAGACACCCATTGAGGAGAAGCTTCATCAAGTTCAATAAGTGTTAGTGAAAACTTATCCACTCCTGCAAGGAAGTAGATTCCATCCTCTGACAAATGCCAATGGATATGAGATTATCCAAAGGATCGCTACCACATTACCGCCACTTCATGGACATGGTGAGGAGGGAAAGAAGTTCACTCCTATCACACAAGTTGGTGCACTTTTCAAAAAGCTTGCTACTAAGAAGGATGTTTGGTTAGCGAGTTACTTAAATGAGTGGGAGAGGCAATTTATCCTCGCATGAAGAGGGAAATTTTGAAGGGCATCAAGTCTACTAGACAGTCCCGAAAAATAGCTGGAGTGTCACCTACCCACATCCCCGTTTGGTTCCGTTTGGGGAACAGATTTGAAACCGTGGTGATTACTACTGATCGTACTGCCACAAGGACCACAGGTCGTCGACCAGTTAAGTTGAGATTGGGTCTGAAGATCTTACCCGTCATTCCTGCAATCCTAGAAATAAAAACAAAGCAATTACTGACACTATAGCCTGTCTACACCACAAGGAGCACTCGTTCCCTTGATGTATCAGTGTTTCTACTAAGACGCCACATCCTTAGACATTATTGTCGAAAAAGAAGAGGGTATGGATACCCAAGTTTGTTGCACCGATACAGTTCTGTGAGCTTGCAGGAGGAAGTAAAACCAGTGCTTAAATTATCTGACGTCATCATGATAACAGCTAGCGAGATAGAGGAAAAAGTAGAGGATATCCACTAAGGTCCTCCAGATCTTAAAGCAATCAACAAATCAATAATTGAAGAGAATGTTGAGAAACTCAGGATTGAGATTTCCGAGTTAGCTCGAGAGCACGGAGTTTCCGTCAATAGTGACAATGAAGATTCTGATTACAATGATTACCGGGAGGAGGATTTCATGGATGTCCATGTGATCGAAACCAGAGCTACCACATTTACGCGTGAGGCTCAACCTCACACCAAAGAGAATGTCGTAGACGAGCTACGTAGGGTTATCCTCTTAAGGGATGAACAAGTCAGTCTACTGAAGAAAAGAATAGAAGAGATGACTGCAGCTATGACCGCCATGGCCACCATTCAGGGGCAATCACAAGCACCGAGATTAGCTTCTCTAGAGATTAATTAGCCAGAAATCATATACATCACAGATGAAAGAAGAGAGGACACTTTAGCAGATAAAGATGAACAACCAAAGAAAGATTCTCCATCAAGTTCCATGCAAGAAAAGGAGTTCAAGCAAATGGTTGAACAAGTGTGGGACGCCCTAGCCCAATCCAAGGGCGGTGCATTAATTTTAATGGGTACACCTTACCCAGAGGAATTCGATCTTGTACCTTTCCCCAAGGGTTTCATGGGCTCAAACTTCAAGATATTCGATAAGATTGAAAATCTCAGACAACACAGCACATTTCCGAGCCAGTTGTGGCAACACGAGGAATAATGAAGCTCTACTCTGCCAGCAATTCATCACCAGCTTGTTGAGAATTGCTTTCGACCGGTACGCTGACTTGGCCAACAGGTCAGTTAAAACATTTTGTGTGTTGAAACAGTTATTTGTGAAAAGATTTGTCGCGGCGCAACACCATGTGTCTATTAGAGAGCTCATGATGGAAAGGCAAAAGTCTAGCAAAACTTTGGTAGACTATATTTTAAGTTGGAGAAACCTTAGCATGAAATGTGAACCTCAGCTACAGGAACATCATGCGATTGAAATTCTACTCAAGAGCATTCATGGGCCAGTAGCTTTCATGCTTAAGGGACACCATCAAATCCTTCGAGAAGCTACTTAGTAAAGTCAGTAGTCTTCAAGAGGAGATTAAACACATGGAGCCACATGAAAAGGCTAAGGTGGCCAAAGTGTTCGAAAAGAAATCAGGAGTAGTGGCGACCGTTGACAAAGGAAAGTAGCCGATAAAGCTATATGCAGAAGATCATCGCTAGTCTTCATCATAATACTCTCAAAACCAGAGTAGTCAATCTAACCAATGGCCGCCTCAGGAGGGACCACCTCAGACAGTGGGTAAAATAATATCCCTGTTAAAGCGATAGAAATATTTTTATTCCACTAAGGATGAAGCTGTACCTAAAACATTCAAGAGTCTAATAAGGAAACCAGAATTCAAACTACCTGATCCAAAGAAGCCCGAAGAGGTAGATAAGAAGAAGGAACCAAATTATTGCCCATACCACTGATTGCATGGGCACATTATAGACAAGTGCTTCATTTTTAAGGACTGGCTCGAGAAGAACCTCAAGGAAGAGAACATTACAATCTTGAAGGTATATTTGAGAGAACCTGAAAAAGGATCTATAAACATGATTTTGGTCGAGCCAATTGATGGTTCAACTTGATGTATAAGAATATTATCATGATTTTTCGACATTAATTGGGGTCAATTGACTAGGCTATGAGTTCAATTTGGTGAGATTAGGTCATATGGTCAAAATTGGGGTTTCGACCTAAATCAAAATTAGGCTTAAATCCTTGGCCAATTAGGCTTGGATTTGGTTTAGTTTGATCATATCAAATGTGATTTTGAGTTTAGGAATGGAATTTTGGTCAATTTATATCAAATTGATGGACACTTGGGTTGAATTTGGGGAATTTATGCCCTTAAAGGCAAATTTGGAGATTTTGGTTAAAGATGGTCAAATTGGGTCATATAGTAGCTGAGAGAAATGAAATTGGGAATATTTGGGACATATTGAGATTTTCTAGGAATTTTTGGAATTTTTGGTTATGGAGGGGTATTTTTGTAATTTGGGGTTGTTTTAGGGGTAAAAGACCAAGATGGGTATTTTTGTAGAGTTGAGGTACCAACCATCTCCAACAAGACACAGACAAATGGAAACCCCATTTTGAGTCCTCTACATAGTGGTCTTAGCCATACCATAGCCCTATGGCTAGTAGGTTTGGGTGACCATCTACGTGAGTATCCCAAAAGATCAAGGGACCTAGGCTAGAAATTTAAGTTCAGGGCTGTGAGTGATTGTGCGCGCAGATAAGTGTAGTGAGTGTAGTGAGTGCCTCAGCTTCAGACCAACACCCAGGGTCAACCTTAAGGTGCAGTAGTCCTAAGGGTGACTCATCTTGATTTTCCCCCATCGTGACCCCACCTACTAAGCATTTAGAGGTTGAGACCAACATGTGGAACTTCAAGTTGAGTAAAAAAGAGTTTGGAATTTCTAGTGGTGAGGTTGCCTTTTCTAGTTTTTTAAGAATAGTTAATAGGAAAATCCTATGACTAGACCTTAGGCTACTAAAGAGGAAAAGCTAAACCTCAACCAAAAGTGAGGTCAACATCCCCTTTCACACCTTTTTCTCGAATCTCGTTGAAAAGCCTTATTCCTTTGAACTTCTTGAAAAAAATATCCCCTAATTTTTATCGCAAATTTCTTAAGTGACTTGGGTTATCTAAGATGTAATTAACTATAAGGCCTTGCCCTTATAGAAAGCTTGTCTGAACCGAGCTTAATATAAATCATATTTAATTTTTAATATTAAATAGGGGAGCTTGTCGGATTATAATAAGATGGTTTTGTAGACCAAAAAAATGTCATACATTTGTTAGTTTCTTTGATTGAGCCTCACCGTAAAGCCATGTGTTTATCTTTCAAGATAGATACAAGCTTAAGATGTGGTGCTCTTTTATTTAAACTATGAAAGATATGGGTTGGTTTGATTCATATTTTTCTAAACTATATATAT
>NEWO01000325.1:299082-310464 GCA_003013225.1 Phalaenopsis aphrodite | reverse complement strand
TTGAAATAAAAGAACTATTACAAACATCAGAGAGGGGGCTGGGGATCTCATTATTTGGTTCAATACAGGAACCTAAGAAATCCCCCAAAAACTTTAGGTGTCACCCTCTAAAAGAAAAACTACAATGACTCAATAAAAAAGAAAAAAAGGTGTGAGATTGCATCTGCCCCCACAATAATCATTTATCTTTGTAGACCATTCTGATGTGAGGGATATTTAGGATATCTCCTAGTAGCAGATAAAAGAGAGCAGGTGGAGGGTTGACAACAACTTCAGTCTCATTAGAGTGTGATCCAAGTTGGGCCAACCAGTTTGCAGGCTGGTTACCTTCCCTGTAGATAAAAGTGAACTGAATTTGCATCTTGCTAGTGAGATCTCTGATTTTGCTTATCCAGTAAGAGTAGTGCCAGGGAGTCTCCTCCTCCTGATTTAAAAGGGGAATAATCACAACATAATCCACTTCTAACCAAATTCTATTCCAATTAGCCTTAGTGGCAATGTTGATTGCCCAATACACAACAATGAGTTCAGTTACAGTAGCATCATTGGCCAGGACCGGGGTATGAAAGTACAGCATGCAGTTACCCAAATGATTTCTGTATATACCTCCCACACCAGCTCCATTTTTAGTAAAGCCTCCATCAGTGTTAACCTTCACAATAGGATGATTTGGGGTTTTCCAGTAGACTCTAATGACTTGAATAAAATCAGACTTAATGGAAGTACAGGAGTTACAAATGTTAGGAAAACCTTTCCAATTAATCATCTTATGCAAGTAAGTTACATAATTTCTGACAGTAATCCCCACATTTGGATTTGCATCTTCAAATTTGACCTTGTTTCTTTCCATCCAGATGAATCAAGCAATGGTGAAAGGGATAGCAGCATACTGTCTTATCTTCCAGTGCCACCAGCAATCAACCAGCCTATCCCAAGTGAGCTTTTCCTGATCAATTGTCAACTGATTGAGGAACTGTTTCCATATCTGTTGAGCAAAGTCACATTCAAAGAATAAGAGATTCAGAGTTTCCTCTTCCTTCTTACATAACCAGCATTTAAAGGGACCCCTCAATTCCTTCAGCTTTAGAATGTCATCAGTAGGGATCATTCTATGGAATATTCTCCAGCAGCAAAAGGACATAGAAGGGGATAGGAATTTATTCCATAAATGATCACCCCAGGGTGTTTGCTCCAAATAGAAGTTTTTGGAATCAATGGCTTTAGTGAGGCTTTAGTGGGAAGTAGACTGCCATAAGAGTATATGAGCAATATTTCTGTTAAATTTTATACTGGCCACTTTGGTAATAGAGTGAGGTTGCAGAAGGCTTGCTAACTTACACAGGGACCAGTTATCACCATCCCAACAATCAACCACTTTCAATTCACTATTGTATATATTGGTAATGGGGGAGAGCCAATCTTTGGGGCACCAATTATCAAACCAAAACTTGATTTCCCCATTTCTCAGCTCCCAACTGTAGTTGGTTTCAGCAATTTGTCTGATTTTCAGCATTTTCACCCAAATTCTAGAGTCACCAATTTTCCTTAAGACCAATGTGGGGTGCTGATCTTTGCAGTACTTACCCCACATGAATTTTGCCCACAGTGAATTTTTGGTCCTAAACTTAATCCAGAGTTTACAGAAATTGACTTGAAGGAGTTGGTCAAGGTCCTTAAAACCAATTCCCCCAGCAATTTGGGGTTTAGCTGCTTTCCTTTAGTAAGCCCAATGCATTTGTTGTCTTTGACCAGAACACAAGAATTTATTAAACAGTCTCTCGAGCTGTGCTTGAGTGCTTTTCTTTATAGTAGTCATCTACAGTATATAAGCTGGGAAGGTAGTGATTATGCTCTTTAACAGGGTAATTCTTCCCCCATTAGACAACAAGGTTTGTGTCCACCCATTGAGAAGGTTAGAGACTTTATTCAGAACCTCATCAAACTGAGTTTGTTTGGCTTTGCTAGTGATTAGAAGCACCCCAAGGTACTTAATAGGGAGTTGAGTAGTTGTGAAACCAGTATAATCAGATGCCCAAAGTTTATGAGCGGAGGGTACATGTTTATAGAATACCATCTGACACTTTGCTGGATTGAATGCCATTCCTGAAAGAGCTTGGAACTTTTGTAAAATTTGGAAAACTTTTCTGATAGCATTTTTGTTGGCTCTAGAGAATACCATAATGTCAGCAGCATATAGTAAATGAGTAATAACAATGCTGAATCTATTATAGTATCTGTTTTGACTATGATTCAGCAAGGCTTCATCAAGCGTTCTGGACAAGTAATCAATGGCAAGTATAAAGATGGTAGGTGATAGTGGATCCCCTTGCTATAAACCTCTTGTAGCAGTGAAAGAGCCCCTCCCTTGCCCATTTATCAGGATGGAATGTTCATTGTTGTTCAGCCACCTCCTGATTAGATGACAGAAACCAGTATTAAACCCTCTAACACTTAGAACCTCCAAAATGAAATCTCAGCTTATGGTATCATAAGCTTTCCTTAAGTCCATATTATAAACCATATTACCCCCTCTACAAGTTTTATTCAAGTCCTATAGAAGTTCTTGGGCCAGAAGAGTATTATCAATAATGGACCTTCCTTTCATAAAAGCAGTTTGGTTGGGTTTAATTATAGAGTCCAAGTGAGGTTGTAGCCTGTTCACAATGATTTTACTGATTGTTTTACTGATGACAGTGGTCAAACAGATGGGTCTAAAATGATTCCAAGTTTTCTGTATTTCAGATTTAGGGATCCGTACAGTGGTGAAGGAGCAAAAGTACTTTGGAAGATTGTTGCCTTTGAAGAAGCTTGTGGCAGCAGCAATAACATTAGTCTGAATAATTTCCCAGGACTTCTTGTAGAATTCAGCAGTGAATCCATCAGGGCCAGTAGATTTGCTATTATCAATGGAACTGATTGCATTCCATATTTCCTTTTCAGTGGGGATATCAGTCAGCTTGAGACCAGCAGTGTAGTTCTGTTCTGCCATAGAGTGTTCCTTCTCAATGTGGGGTCAATAGTTATGTTCCTGGTTGAGTAATTCTTTGTAATAGCATATAGCATCATTTGCTATATCATTATTGTTATGTAACCACTGGCCATTAGCATTTTGTACAGCATGGATAGTATTGCATGTTCTTTTATATTTGATATAGGCATGAAAAATCTAGTATTTCTATCCCCATCAGTGAAAATATTCATGGCTGCCTTCTGTTTAAGAAATTTTTCATGGTAATCAATGGCACTGAGGACGTTGTTCTGAGCAATCAACAGCTTTTTCTCCTCCTCAATACCAAGCTGTCCCCCCTTCTCCAAAGCTTTGACTTCATCTTCAGCCTTCTGAACTGTGGCATGGACATTTCCAAAAGTGTTCCAGCTCCAACCTCTGAGGGCTTTAGTAATCTTGATTTGCAGTAAGCTTAGCTTGACTAAGGGGTCAGGGTGAGAGACCCCTTTCCATAGGTCAGCAATGTAATTATTATATGAAGGATGTGCAGCCCACATGTTGAGATATCTAAAGGGGAGGGGGGAGCTATAGTTATCAGTTGAGGTGATGCTTATAAGGATAGGTCTATGATCTGAGCCAGCAAGGCTAAGGTGAGTAACAAAGGTGAGGAGGAAGTGATTGAACCATGCATCATTAAACAATATTCTATCAAGCCTCTCCCAAATAGATCCCCTTTTCCAAGTGAAATTAGGGCCCTTGAAACCCAGATCAAAGAGACCAGCCCTGTGGATATTATCTCTGAAGGTATTCATCTTAGCTAGGTTTGGAGTTCTACCTCCAGATTTTTCAGTGGCAGAAATGATACAATTGAAATCACCCCCCACCAATCATGGGGAGTTGACCTGTTGGCTGATGTGAATCAACCTATTCCACAGCTCTTTTCTAGCATCCTTTGTACATCCAACATAGGTAAAGGTAGCTTCACCTATATGTCTATTCATATTGAATCAGAGGTGGACAAATTGTGGATGATCAATAAGTATATCAATATTTGTTTCTCTTCTGCAAAAGATCCAAATTTTATTATTAGTATTCCCAAAATGAGTGAAGCTAGCAAATTTTTTAATCAGGTTTTGAGGATTCTTATGAACCATGGGTTCAAGAATGGCAATGCACCACAATTTGTATTTATAATTCAAGTATAAAACTCTTTTAAGAGACAGAGGGTTAGCCATCCCCCTTATATACCAGCAAAGTAGATTAATCATGGAGTGGAGGATGTGGGGAAGGCTGGGATCTAGATCTGGTTCTTCCTCTAAGGAGTGGAGACCCATTCCTGGTTCTATCAGCCTTCATAGATTGCACTCCTGCTTGTAATTTCCTCACTTATGTTCCTGGTTTTTGCCTTTTCCTTGCTGTTTTAATTCGCCAATCCTCCTCAATGGTTTGTTTCAGTTCATTAATGCTTGGTTCCTGTGGGTCTTTGTCAAGTATCTCTGTGATGATTTTCTTCCCCTTCTCAGCAAGCAAGGGGGATGTGGGTGTGATATTTGTGATTTCAGTATTTTCCTTCCTGATTGATCTGTGTAGTTGAATATCAACTTCGTTGTAGGGTTCATATAGCTCTCCAAGAGGATCAACATCTGGTGGATCCTCATTAGTCCTTGGGGTGGATATTCTGACCTTGGATTTGTTTCCTGCCTTTTTTCTAACATAATTTATTCAGTAGTGCCCCTTGCATCATTAGCCACAATTTTTTCAGTTTCGATGTGGTTTTTTCTTGCCATCTTCCTGTTTGGGGGATGTAATCTACAGAACTTATCTGCTGTATGCCCAAACATCTTGCAATGTGGACAATAATAAGGCTTCTATTCAGCTAATATGTCCTGCCAGAACCCATCAGCATCAGAACCAATCCAGATTCTCTTCAGTTCAGGGAGTGTGATATCTCTTTCAACTTGCATTCTAGCAAGACCAGGTCTAGCCATATTATAAGTGGGAGCATCCACTCTCAGAGGTGTTCATAGTGCTCTACCAATATTAAATAGGGCGTTGAGCTTAAAATAGGGTAATGGTAAGACAAGTAACTTAAACCAGATGGGAACAACAGGAGGCTCTTTACTAAGATCAAAACCTGGGGTCCATTTAATGATCTTCATAACTGTTCCAGCAATGCTAACAGATTGTTTGGCAAACAATCTAGCATAATGTTCCTCAGCTGCCAATTGGATTAGAAGGTGTCTCCCATCCAAAAGCCCAATTTTCCAATTACCTATGAACTTCAAAGATTCAAAAAAACTTCTAACTATGTCCATTTTTGGGTGTCCTAGCTTAAATTTGCCCACCAGAGTGGACTTAACCTCTTCTCTTAATGCCTCAATTTCCTTAGTAGTGAAATACACAGCTGTTTCACCCTCTTTAGTTCTGAGAGGGTGAAAACAAGGACTGCTTCCTTTTCCAGCAGCAGTATCATGGAATGCTTGTGGGAATACTAGAAGGTCATAATCTTGTAAAGAGTCAGTGGATTTCCCCACCACTTCAGCATAGGTTGCTTTTGTCCAATGGGAGTCAGTTAAAATATCAATGGGGGTTGCTTCCCTAGCTCTACTAGGGTTTCTGCTTCAATGGAGATTTCTTGCTTCTCCCTGCTTTATTTGACTGTGTGTTTGGCTTTACCTATCTTTTGTTTGTTTCCTTTTGGTGTTGCACTAGTTTTGAGGAAGTTTGTTAGCTACTTTCTTTTTCTTGAGCGACTGAGTTACTGTTTTATTGCTGGAAGCTTTCACTGTTGTCTTTGTGTGTTAGCTGCACTATTTTCAATGGCTTCCCTTATCCATATTGACTTAGAAACTAACATCCAATGGTCCAAATCCACCTTTGCTGATGTGGTGGGGAAGGGATTTGAAACTTCGCAAAATGCTGAGAACCTTGTGTTTCCTCTAGCTTATCATGATGCTTCTTTGGAAAAGGAGATTGTCCCTTTGTGAAATCTTTGTGTAAAAGGAGGCAAGGTGGCTGTTGTTTTCTCTGATCATGAAATCTGCTCTTTGGCTGAGGCTCAAAAATTTACACTGGTGGTAAAACTTCAATTTAGCCACCCAAAAATGGATGAAATTAGAAAATATTTTGATGAATGGAAACTGGTTGGTGCTTGGAAGGTTGGATTGATGGATGGAAGACATATTATGATTCAATTAGCAAAGGAAGAGGATTATGCAAGGCTCTTTGCAAAATAAGTTCTATTTTTTATGGTATTTTTATGAAATGGCTAAAATGGACTATTGATTTTGATCCCTCAAAGGAACCCCCAATAGTTTTCATTTGGTTCAAGCTTCCTGGGCTGAAGCTACACTTCTTCAAACACCAAGGATTATTTACTATTGGCACTACCCTTTGAAGACCAATGAAGCTTGATTCTCCCACATTTAACCTCTCAAGACCTTCTGTGGCTAGAATCCTGGTGGAAAGGGACATCACTCAACCTGAAGTAGATGAAATATGGTTGGGTACTGCTAACATTGGATATTGGCAAAAAATATTTATGGAGCAAAGGCCTTATTATTGCCATAATTGCAAGATGTTTGGGCATGCTAACAACAGATGTTTCGGATTGCATCCTAAGAAAAAGAACTCTATCTCTGGACACACTCCTATTCCTACACAACAAATTACTTCACAGCATATGGATCCTGACTCCCCCACCAGGACCTTGGACCAAAACCTTGACAATGATCCATAACCACCTTTAAAATACTCAACACCTGAAAATGTTGATTTCCCACCCATGGTGGAAATCCATTATGAGGCCCCTCTTGAAGGAACCTCTGTAAATTTGCCCCCCCCCACTTGCCCCTTCCTAGCCTGAGGTACTCAATCTTCAAGCTGATTCAAATTTCTTACCCCTTAATCCCAAAACTATTGTAGCTTTTCCTGTTGAGAGTACATCCGAACCTTCCACTAACCTGATCCCTTTGCTCCCCCCTACCCCTATTGATGTTCCCACATCTCACTCTGAAGCACCTGTTGGAGTGATTTCTGAAATGGGATCAGCTGATATGCCCAGAGTTTTAATATTGACTCCTTCTAACATGGACCACAATGATCTTCCTGTACTACAGTCACCTACTATCAATGTTATGGAGGATAATGTTGTCCAACAGTTGAATTTAGACCTGGAGCAAGAATGGCAGATCCACTAGTCCAAAAAGAAAAAGAAGATGTTGCAAGAGCTAAAGTGAAATGATGCTACCTCTAAGGAACATATGTCCAAAAGTTTAGAATGTCTTCCTAGAACAAGGAGGAGAGGAAAAATGAACAATGATTAACCTCTTTTGCAGGAATGTTAGGGGATTGACACATCCTAGGTCCATTACCAGATTACTACACTTAAAAAGGATGCACAAACTCTGGTGTATTTCTCTTCTTGAACTCATGGTCTCTAAGCACCAAGATAGAATCATTAAAAATTTCCCTGGCTTTCAATTTTCTCCTAATTGTAATAATAAGATTTGGCTTCTCTGCAGAAAAGATGTCACTTGGCAAATTATCTTAGAACACCCTCAGTTTATGCATCTATCCCTATCTTTGGTAGGGCATTTTGCTCATGCAACTTTTGTTTATGCCTCAAGTTCTTTAGCTGGGAGGGTAGAACTTTGAAGGAAATTCATAACCTGAGCCTAAATATCTTTTCAAAGTGGCTGGTTTGTGGGGACTTCAACTGCATGACTTTTCCTGATGAAAAAGTTGGAGGAAGAACTCCTGATATAAAAAAAATGAATTCTTTCGTAGATAATATGCATCTGGCTAGACTTTATGATTTGGGTTTCTCTGGCCACAGATTCACTTAGAGAAGAGGCAGTGTTTGGGAAAGAATTGATAGGGCTCTAGCTAATGATCTCTGACAAAATGACTTTTTGCATACAACTGTCTCACATTTATCCATGACAGCTTCTGATCACAGACCCCTTCTAATCTCTATTAATCGCTCCATCAACTCCACCAAATCAAATTTTAGATATTTAAATGTTTTGTCATCTCATCCTGATTTTATGAACCAAGTTATTTATGTTTGGTCCAGTTATCATAATGACAACCCTTGGGTGAAATTATGGATTTTGCATATTAGACTTGCTCCTAAACTCAAGTCTTGGAACTGGCAGACTTTTGGCAATTTCAATACTAAGGTGGTTGAAGCTGAGGCCATTGTGAATGATTTGGATTCCAAGCTCAATCAAATTTCTAATTTGGAAGCTGATCTTTTTATTGCTAATGAAGGTTTACTTAATGCTATCTATTTTCAGGAGTAACTCCTTCACCAGAAAGCTGCACGTACTCATTTTTTTGTGGGGGACAGAAACTCTAGGTACTATCATGAAATCATAAATCATAAAAGGAAATGTAATGAGATTCATAAGATAAAAATTCCCCAGGGAGACTGGCTAAACACCTTTCAAGCTATTACTGATAATGCTGTTGAACATTTCCAAAAGCTTTTCACAAAGAGTGACGTGGCCAGGACTGAAGTTCAAGGTAATATTTTTGATCACTACAGACATTACATTTCTACCCTTAAACTTGCTAAAATTCCTTCTAGAGAGGAGATCAAGATAACCTTGAATTCAATTGACAGTAATAAAGCTGCAGGTCCTGATGAGTTTTCAGCTGATTTCTACATATATGCCTGGAATGTCATCCAAAGAGAGGTTATTGATCTTGTGGAAGCTTTTTTTCTCTGGGCAAGATCCCACTAAATACTTCACTTCTTGCACTATGGCCCTCATACCCAAAGAGACTGTTTTCAATAGATGAGATCAGTTCAGACCCATAAACCTCACCAGTGTGATAACCAAGATCATTAACAAGGTGTTCGTGGCTAGAATTCAACCCCACTTGCATAGGATCATCAGAAACAATCAAACCTCCTTTATTAAAGAAAGAAGCATTGTGGACAATGTTCTTTAGCCCAGGAACTATACCAAGGCTTGGATAAAAGCTGCAGGGGGAAATTTGATCTACAAATTGGACATTTGCAAAGCTTATGACAACATTAACTGGGATTTTATTGAGGAGGTTCTACATGCTAGAGGTTTTAATATGGACTTCATAATTTTAATCAGGAGATGGCTGCACAACTATGCTCACTCAAATATCAACAATGGAAAGACTCATGGTTTCTTACAGCCACTAGGGGAATCAAACAAAGTGATCCTCTCTCACCCACTATTTTTATTTTAGTTTTTGACTATCTTTCTCTTATTCTCAACCAAATTCCAAATGTATCCCCTCACAACCTTTTCAAGCATAGTTCAAACATTGCTATCAGCCATCTATCATATGAAGATGATTTCATTCTTTTCTCAAAGGCTACTAAACCTGCATCTAGGCAAATCCAAAAACTTCTCAATCAGTTTCTGTTGTGTTCAGTACTGCAGCTAAATAAACATAAATGCAGTATTTATTTCAGCAAAGGTGTTAAATAACCTTTCAGACAATGGATTTGTGATTATACTGGTTTTCAAACTCCTAACTCACATCTGAAATATTTGGGGGTTCACTTGCTGAAGGGTAGGACCAGACAAATTCAATTTGATTAGGTGGTTACCAAGATACAATCGAAGCTCACAAACTTGACTAACTCTTTTCTTTCTAATGGAGGAAGGATTACCCTCCTAAAACATGTTCTGTCAGCTTTCCCCTCTTACATCCTACAAATGGAAACTATGAAAAAGAGCACACAACAATTACTTGAGAAAACTTTCAACACATTTCGTTGGTCTAGTCAAAGAAATCAAAAACATTGGACCAATTGGAACACTATTTGCAAACCAATTTAGAAGTTTCAAGCATCTACAACAAATCAATTTCTGCAAGTTGTGGATTTATTTCAGAGCTCAAGAGTCCCTTTGTGCTATTTTTCTCAAAGGCAAGTATTGTAGAGGTTCACACCCCTCTCTTACTTCATCTAAAATGGGAAACTCCAGAATCTGGTCCCGAATGATCAAATGTAAAGATAAAGCTGACGATTATTTTATATGGGATCTTGGAGAGGGTAATTTAAATTTTTGCCTTGACAACTGGATGGGGGATGGGAAGCTCTCAGATAGGATTTATGTTCTCTTTCCAACATCTACCAAAGTTTCAGATTGCTGGAATGAAGGTCAGTGGAATCTCACTACATTAAACAACATACTAGATAACTCTATTATTCACAAAATTAACAACATCTCTGTAGACCCTTCTAAGAAAGATAAACTTATATCCAAGCAAGGTGTTTCCCAATCTATTACTGCTTATATATATTCACAACAATCACATGGGGTGAGCTTTCTCTGGGGAAACCTATTTGGAATAAGTTCCTCTCCCCTTCTTTGTCTTTCTTCTGTTGGAGAATCTTCTCCAAATGCCTCCCAACTGATGATATTATGAAATTGAAGGATTTGAGAGGCCCTTCCTGCAGTATTCTTTGCAAAAGGCATGAGGAAACCACATGCCATCTTTTTTTCCAATGTTAGTTTGTTCAACAAGTCTGATCTATTGTTCTTAGAAATTTGAAAGTGCAAACTATCAATCTTACCTGGCAGAAATTTCTTTATTGCTAGAAAGAGTGGGTTTATTTAAAACTCTTGGTGATTCCTTGTGTGGTGGCCTGGTTCTCTTGGATGGCTAGAAATAAGGCCAAATTTGATGAACTTCTACCCCTTCCTTCTACGGTGACAGCTAACTATTTAGCTTTTTTGAAAAAAATTACTCACTAGAAGGCCTTTCCTGACCTTCATATGCCTAACTATATGGCTATTCAACTTATTTTGTAGAACCCCCTAGTGTAGTGGCTCAAAGCCCCTTTCGGTTGGTTGAAAGCTAACACTGATGGCAGTTTCTATAGATCCATTGCTGACACTGGTGGATTGTTCAAGAATTCAAATGGTGCTTGTTTTCTTAAATTCCTGTCTCTTGTTTTTGCTATTGATGCACTGAAAGCTGAGGTTTTGGCTATCTTTTGGGCCATCTATATTGTATTCAAAGTCAAAATTCAAAACCTCATTGTGGAGGCTGATTCCAAGGTCATGATTAGCATACTCCTAAATACCACCCTCTGCCCCTTACACATTTTGAAATGGAAGGAAAGAATTTTCTACAGTTTCCAAGGTATCAATCTAAAACTTTTGTTTATACATAGAAAAGGAAACAGACCTGCTCACTGGCTTGCATATGCTGGTGTTGGGGCAGATAGACCCAACATTATTATGGATTTTCCCCCCTTCTTTTTCTTCTCAATGGAGTTCTAATTAAACTGCCTTTCTGTAGAGTTTTGTAATTTGTGTCTTCTTTCTTTTGGTTTTGGATATATATATATATACATATTCATATATATATATATATATATATATATATATATATATATATATATATATATATATATATATATATATATATAT
>NEWO01000325.1:271252-298702 GCA_003013225.1 Phalaenopsis aphrodite | reverse complement strand
ATATATATATATATATATATATATATATATATATATATATATATTAAAATGTCTCTCTGAAGTGGGCGACAGGAGTTCAATTATGACGACCAACAGCTTCCATACGACCCCGCCTCCAAAGAAAATAGTGTCGACAACTTCTAAAACCTCCATTGGGGGTAGGCTATTCTCTCCACTTAAATCAGAGAATATTATCTTCATAAATCGATAATGTGTCCATGTTACTTTTGGACCAAATTACTCTTCTTCCGTTGACATGATTTAACCTTTTCTGTCTTGCGAATGTATGATCAACTCCTTCAAATTTCAAGACCATCTGTTTAATTGACTTTGAACTTAGAGGTTCAGGAGTTCATTAGGAATTTTAATCTTTATGTGGGGTCAGACAACCAATAGGTGTGTTGGTGGACTAGTTCCACTTGGGCATTGTGCGTTGTGAAGTGGGTCTCGCTCTGAGACCTATACATTACTTTCCCTTTCGGGCTTATTTTGTTACTTTAAAAATTAAATTAAACTGTGTCATTCTGACTTGCTTTTTAATCTTCCTTAACAAATTAAACCTTTCTCTTTTCAAACTATTTTTACTAAATTTCAAAATCTTCACATACTAAAGATTAAATAAACACTTTGTAATTTACATATCAGCTTTTGTTAATTTTTAGTGTTCACACTAGAGTTACAAGGTGTTGGCCAAATAACTAACCCCATAAATTTCTTTTTGTAGCTGCTGCAATGGTCTTCCCTACACTCACTTTCTCTTGCAACCTGCCGACGAGCCGCAATGCTCGCCATGTCGCTCACACTATCAAGTTTGGAGCCAGATTTGATGAACTTGAAGTCATGCTTGGAACGGCTCCCTTTTACATAATTAAATTTATCACACCAAAAGTTTAGGAGCCTTCTACTGAGTTCAACTTGAACTGTCCCAAGGATTTCCCTTCATATAAGAAGGTAAAATCTACTGCCACCACGACACCTACTATGTCTGTTGTTCTAGTTTCTGCGAATGGAAAAGAGGTCATGATTTTTGAAGATACAATTGAAGGATTTGTAGTTCCGCCATCAGTATTTGATGTTGGATCAAGTTTGAGGTCTGCGCCATTAACTTGGTCAAAAAAATAAACCATAGCCAAAAGGTTTGGAAGGCTGATAAAGCCCAGCTTTCTTAAGAGGTGTCTGTTGATGAAATTTCTCATCAGGAGGAACTAGGATTGCTAAACACTTATCTGCTTCTACGATGGAGTAGGTTCCATCCCTTAATGGACACCAATGGGTACAAAAGTATCGAGAAGATTGCTGCTACTTTAATGTCATCTCATAGACATGATGAGGAGAGGAAGAGGCCCACTAATATCACTCTAATCAATATAATATTCCAGAGACTAACTACCAAAGTGGGTTGTTCAGTCACTGAATTACTTAAACAAGTGGGATGTGCAATATCCCCTCACATGAAGAAAGAAATTCTAAGAGATGTCAAATTTTCTAGAAGATTGCAAAGATCAACTGAAACTTTGCCTGCTCGCATTCCCGTCAAGTTACGCTTGGGAAGCAGTGTTGATACTGTCATCATCACCATTGATTATACCGTGCTACTCCAATACCTGCAGGTCATCAATCGGTTAAGTCACATTTGGGTCCAAAAATTCTACCATTTACCAGTCATAATGATGTTTCTAAAGTTCATAAGGAAAAGATGAAGAACTTACCTGACATTGTATCTGGTCTACACCATGGGGAGCATGCCCTTCTCCGACATGCTGATGCCTTTGTTGAGACACCCCATCTCAAGAAATCACTGTCAAAGAAAAATTTTTGGGTACCTAAGGTTTTCGTACCAATATGGTTCAGTGAGCCCCTAAGGCAGGATTGTGAAATGAAGCAAGGGTCTAAAATATTCAACATCATCGCAGCTATTGCTATTAAGTTGGATGAACAAGTGGAGGATCTTCAACAGAGTCCCCCAGATCTTGAGATGATACAAGAATCAATAATTGAAGAAAAGATTGAGAAGCTCAAGGTATAGATTTTTGAGTTAGCCCGAGAACACAGAGTTTCTATTGATGATGATGATGAAGATTTTGACTTTAATGCCTATCTCGATTAAGACTTCATTGATATTCATGTCATCAAAACTAGAGCCAATGCATCTGCGTGCAACGTCTAACCTCTTATTAAAAGGAACGTTGTAGATGATCTGTGTAGGGCTGTTCTAGTAGGGGATGAGGAAATCAACCAAATGGAGAAAAGAATGGAAGAGATGGCCACTTCTATGGCTGTCATGGCTACAGTTCATGAACAATCTCAACCACAACAGTTAGCTTCTCCAAAATTCAACCAACCAGAAATTTACATATCACTAATGAAAGAAGGGAAGTTTCTTCACCTAACAGAGATGATCGATAAAAGGACTTTGTTCAAAGTGTCATACTAGAAAAGGAATTTAAATAAATGGTTGAACAAGTTCAGAAGGCATTGGCCCAATCTAAGGGTGGTGCATTAATTTTAAAGGGTAGACCCTACACGGAGGAATTCGATGTCATACCCTGCTCTATGGGTTTTGTGTCACCGAACTTTAAGATATTTGATGGGACCAAAAACCCCAGGCAGCATATAAAACACTTTCAAGCTATTCGTGGCAACACAGGAGGTAATGAAGCTTTGCTCTTCTGATAGTTTTTCAGTAGCCTATCAGGAATTGCATTTGATTGGTATGCCGAGCTTCTCAACGGATTAGTTAAGATGTTCTCCAAGCTAGAACAATGGTTTGTAAAGATATTTTCTCGAGAACAACATCATGTTTTTATTGGAGATCTCATGATAGAGAGGCAAAAGCCTAACAAGGCCTTAGTGGAGTATATCTTGAGAAGGAAAAACCTTAGCATGAAATGTGAACCTCAGCTAAAGGAACATCATGCAATTGAGTTTCCACTCAAAAGCATCCATGGGCCAATACATTTCATGCTTAAGAGACTCACCATCAAGTCCTTTAAGAAGCTACTCAGCAAAGCTAGCAATCTGCAAGAAGGAGTAAAGCATCTGGATTCTCAAGAAAAGTCAGAAAAGACTAGGATAACCAGGATATTCGAGAAGAAGTCTAGGACACTGGTATTGGTCTTTAAGGGAAAGCAGCCAATAAAGATACATGCAGAGCATTCTCACTAAAGCTACTAATAATTATCATAGCAAGCTCAGCAACAAGCACAATAGCATGACCAGTCTAGCCAACAGTCACACCAAGGAGGACCGTACTGAGCAGAGCTTAAAATGGGTCCAACCCTTTCAAAAGAAAGAAGAGCATATTTTCTTTCACAGATGAAGATGTGGCAAAGTTGTTCAGAAGTCTAATGAATATGCCCAATTTTAGATTGTTAAATCTAAGGAGACTTAAGGACAAAAAAGATCGGCCAAATTTTTGCCCATACCACAGATTGCTTGGCTCGATAAAAACCATAAAGAAAAGAACATAACGATCCCGAAAGAATATTTAAATAAACCTGAAAGAGGTTCTGGAAATATGATTTTAGTCAAGCCAAGCACTCCGATAGATTTGTATTCAGAGAAAGATGGATGGAGTATAGTTTGGAGTAAGTCATCCAAGAAGTTACTTGGTCAGTTTCAGACTGCTTCAGTGCGGACAACCGTTCAAAGTCTACAGCCTGCTTAGCACAAGGTGGAGATTTTGGCAGGGAAATGGCAGAAACCAAAAAAAAAAAAGAAAAAAACAATGTTGTAAAGATCGATAGCATAAGGGGTAGGACAGGGGCTTCCTGTATTAGATTGGTTGTCTCATATTCAAGGAAGAAATTCATCGAACCTCTATCCATGTATGATTATCTTTTTGCCCCACCAGGGTATTATAAATATAATGATTATGATTTCAGCTACATTTTAACTATTTATAGTGATAACATAAATGAATTTTCTCAATCTAACTTTGATCTTGGTTCCTAAACTGATTCTCAAGTTGTACTTGAGTTCGATGAGTGCATTAATAAGAATGAAGATGACATTGACAATACCAATTACGATAGCACCGGGAGTGAGGAACCAGTCCTCGAGTGTCACGGTGTACCACTTACTATGAACTTGGATCTCTCCGATGAAGAAGAAGAGCACCTGGAATTTTATCTACAACATCTCAAGAAGAAGAAATCACAGAGATAAATCTAAGGAGTGAGAAAATGTTATCCTCAAGGTAAGCTCTAGTGGATAAAAGAAAATAATTAGTCACTCGAGAAGAGCTATCTCCACGTCCTCTAACGGAAGAACTACATAATCAAGTAATGATTGGAGGATTATATAAAGTGGATTATGACGTGCTAGATCATTTTAGGAGTTTGCCAACTAAACTAATCATCTACGAGGCTTTAATCCCGCCTAAGGAAATGAGTGAGTGTCGACACTATTTTATGGGGTTCGTCTTGTCAAAGCTGTCGGTCGCTGGAAAGGAAATACCGACGCCCCCCTTGGAGGGATGTTTTAATATATATATATATATATATATATATATATAATTTTAAAAAAAATATGAAATCAAATTGATCCCATTTAAATAAAAGAGCACTACACTTCAAGTTATATTTTTATCTCGAAAGATAGACACATGACTTGATAGTGAGGTTCCATCAAATAAACTACGAAATGTATGACATCTATTTGTTCTGCGAAACCATTTTATTATAAGTTGTCAAGTTCCCTTATTTAATATGAAAAATTACATAGGGTTTCTATTAAGCTGGGTTATGAAAAGCTTCCTATAAGAGCAATCCCTTATAGTTAATTACATCTTAGATGACAGAAGTCATTTAACCCTTGAAAAGAATTAGGGGATATTATCTTCAAGAATTTAAAGGATACTACTGACCAAAGGAAAATATGTTGAGATTTTCATACCTATTTTACAATGATTTTGAAGATATTGCACTTTAAAGAGAAGTATTTTTTATGTTTTGTTGCAGGTATGTTGAATTATGGTCATTGGAGCAAAAAGATGAAAAAATGAGTGAATTTTGAGCAAAAAGGGATCAAAATATGAAGATTTCATCTTGGGCTCCGACGGCGAGCTCGACGCCGCCGACGGTGAGTTTTTCCCTAGAGTCCAGAATTAAATATCTCTAGAAGGCCACCGATGGCACCATCGAGGCTGTCGATGGCAAGCACGTCAGTTCTCTCAAAAGATGCATTGAATGTCGATGATTTTTTAAGGGACTCTTGGGCAACTCTTGAAAACTCTTCTACATCTTTAAAAGCAAAAATTTGGTGTTCGCTGGTGTGTCCGGGGGGTGTCCACTGGGGTGTCTGCTGGAGTCTTTGTTATTTATGATGCTTATTAGAGTGTAGAGAGTGGTTGGTATTGTGAGGAATGCTTTGAGAGATTTTAAGAGTGGAAGGAAAGTGAGATATTTCTTCCTCCTTGCCGCTCTGAAGGAGAATTTAGTGTGTTGTAAAGAAAGGAAGAGATTCAGAAGAACTTTAAGGAGTTTCCTTGGGGAGGATTTAGAGATAAGTTGTATTTACTTATTGAAGTTTGTATAACTTTGCTTTTATATATAAATTCCAAGTTTTGTCATATCTTCTCCATGAGTTCTGAGTAGTTTTCTCTGTCTTTCTCCTCGTCTTGAGATTTTTTGAAATGGTGATTGGAATTGGTTGTACCATAAGAATGTTAAGGAAGTTGTGATGATCTTTTCACTTCAATCTTAATTTACTTTCAATCTGGCCAATTGATTGGTTAAAATATGTTGAGTTTTACAACTAAAGTGAAGATTACATCCATGATTCGGGAGGTCAAAGTCCTTGAAAGTTGGGTGCAAATAAATAGGGAAATACAAAAATTATTGGGCGTAAAACTGGAGATTGCAGAGTCACAGAATAAAATCCTCAATTTAGTACTATCATTTGGGTGCTGAAGTGTAGATGTTAGCCCTAAGGTGAGGGGAACATGAAAGCTTTGAAGTGAGAGCTGGTGTCCTCCCAGCCTAGCCACAGATTCAGTAACCAAGCAAAGGAGTAGTCAATGTTCTTTATGCCTGGTCTGAAGAGTTAAAAAAGGTATGCTCCTATTTGGCACAATACAATTTAAACTAATTCAAGTTATCCATTCACTTAAAATTCTTGACAATGAGAAGGATGCTTTCGTATATATTGAACTTCACATTAGAAACTTTATTAGTAGAATTAGTTAATTAAGAGTTTATTAAAATTGCATTTTTATTTCAATTTCCTACTAGTGACAAATATGCAATTTGAACAATATTATTGTAATTAAGTATTGATTTTTTAAATCTTAGTTCGTAGCCTCTAATATTACTCCCTGTAAGATTGATATCTAGGACTTCATTAGAGTCCTGTATTACTTGAGCGATACGTATACTTATGTTGATAAGTGTTACTTTGCAATTATTGAATATTTTATACACATCTTTATCAAATCTACATCCATTGTCAAGTTTTTGGCACTATTGCCAGGGATTTAAATCTTTTAGCAACAGTGTCAAATTCTTGTATTTTAAAGCATATATAAAGTCACTGTCAAGTTTTTGGCATTGTTGACCGGGAGTAAAAAAATTAGATTTAAAAAAAAATCATAATTAAAGTAACAAACAAATTAGGACAACTAGAAAACTTTTACTTGAATTACAACTTATTTTCATATTTAGTTAACTATTTTTTCTGTGTACTGATTTCAATTGTAAACGTAAACTTGGACCTAAAAATCTTATACCCTACGATTTGGAATTAGAACGCATTGTTAGGAGAATTAGAAAACTAAGGAAAGAACCTAGAAGTCCGGACATAATGGAATATAATGTGAACAGCCAAGGAATAGAAAATGAACATCAACCTAGACCTCTATGAGATTATGCAAATCCTATAGTAGATAAAATTCACTTATTTATCCAAAATCTTGATGTAGGTCCTAATTCATTTGAGCTCAAACCTGCTATTATCCAAATGGTACAAAATAATCAATTCGGAGGTACACTAAATGAAGATCCTAATTTACACCTTGCTAGTTTTTTAGAACTTTGTGCTACCTTTAAATATGACAGAGTTTTGAATGATGTGTTAGACTTAGACTTTTTCCTATTTCACTTAGGGGTAAGGGTAAGATGTGGTTATGTTCGTTAGCACCTGGATCTATTAGAACTTGGGGAGAACTTTCACAAAAATTTCTATCAAAATATTTCCCTCCAACCAAAACTGCTAAACTTAGAAATGACATAACATCATTTTGTTAGATTGATGGAGGGTCAATATATGAGGCTTGGGAGAGATTTAAATATCTTCTTAGGAAGTGCCCATATCATTCGTTACCAATATGGTTGATAATTCAAACTTTGTACAATGGATTAGTGGAATCTCTTAGATTGATTATAGATGCTGCAGCTAGTGGTTCTTTAATGTCAAATCTTTTGATGAGGCTTATTCGTTAATAGAAGAGATGGCTACCAAAAATTTTCAATGGCCCTCTGATAGGGTAAATCCTAAAAGAGTAGCTAGTATCCAGAATTCTGATGCAATATCTATGTTAGCTTTGCAGATTACTGCAATATCATATAAATTAGATCATTATGGAACGAATTATTCTCCAACACCTACTATGATGGAAGAGAATTCATCTGGGCAATTTGTGGATGTTCAACCTTCTTATGAGATTTTAAATGTTGTTAACAATAGACCCAATAATACTTATTCGAACTATTATAACCCAGGTTGGAGGAATTATCCTAACATTAATTGGAATAACAATTCTTCTACAAATCAATAATGGGCAAATAACCCAGTAAACCTATTAGGAAATTCATCCAAATAAGGAAATGTTGATTATAGACCCTCTTATCCTCCAAGACTTAACGGTAACACTCAATTTAAGAAAAAGAAGTTATCCATGGAAGAGGTGATACTGAACATGGGTCAACAATTGCAGAATCAAGGAAATCAATTAAAAATTCAAGGAAACCAGTTATAAAATCAAGGAACTGCTATCAAGTATATTGAAAACCAATTGGAGCATATCACTACTGCGCTTAGTAACCAAACTTCGGGAACTTTCCTAGTACTATGGAACCAAATCCTAAAGATCAAGGAAAAGAATAGATAAAAGCGATACAATTATAAGGTGGAAAAGAATTGGAAACAAGAGTACAAAATGAAACAAAAACTGAAAAAGAGAAAGTGGATATAGAAAAAGAAAAGGATCATGAATACCTGGATTTAGAATATCCACTTACACCAACGAAAATTACTGTGGAGAAACCTCTACCACCGTTTCCTCAAAGATTGAAACAACATAAAAAGGATAAACAATTTTCCGAGTTTATAGAAATTCTTAAGAAATTTACAGTAAATATTCATTTCGTAGAAGCTTTAGAGCAAATGCCTAATTATGTTAGGTTTATGAAAGATATTTTAAACAAGAAAAGGAGGTTCACTGATAATGAGACTGTTACACTTAGCGAAGAGTGTAGTGCAATTATTCAGAAAAAGCTTCCTAAAAGATTAAAAGATCCAAGTAGTTTCACTATACCGTCTGCTATCGGTGAAAGATTTTATGGAAGAGCTTTATGTGATTTGGGAGCCAGCATTAATCTTATGCCTCTATCAATTTTCAAATGATTAGGATTAAGAGAAGTCTCACCTACTTCTGTAAGTTTTCAGTTAGCAAATCATTCAGTTACTTATCCTAACGGAGTTATAGAAGATGTGTTAGTAAAAGTTGATAAATTTATCTTTCTTGTGGATTTTATTGTTTTAGATATGGAGGAAGATAAAGAAATACCTATATTTTTAGGGAGACCTTTTTTAGCTTTTAGAAAAGCTATGATAGTTGTTCAAAATGGAGAATTAATAATGGGAGTTAACGATGAGGAAGTGATTTTTAACTTTGTGAAATTTATGAAACACCCTACTATTGAAAGAGATAATGAATGTTTGCACATGGAAATTAGTGCACATCTAGTGAACGAGCATTTTAAGGAATATTTTGAAGAGAAAAAAGATTTTGAAGAAAAATATGAAGTTATTTTGGATGAAGTAGAAAATGAAGAATTAGATTATGTTCATGTAAGATTTGAGATGCTGGATATTACAGGAAATGCTGATAAGAATGTATTTCCGTCAATTATAAAACCACCTGAACTTGAGTTGAAAATATTGCCTAACCACTTGAAGTATGTGTTTCTAGGAAACTCATATACATTCCTTGTTATTATATCTTCAGAGTTAAATGATTTGCAAGATAAAAGACTTTTGGGTACATTAAAAAGATATAAGAAAGCATTTAGTTGGACCTTAGCTGATATTAAAGGAATCAGTCCTTCGATCTGTATGCACAAAATTATACTGGATGAATAATATAAACCAAGAGTTGATCCACAAAGGAGATTAAACCCAATGATGAAAGAAGTAATTAAGAAGAAAGTAATGAAATGGTTGGACACTGAAATTATATATCCTATTTTGGACAGTGCTTGGGTAAGTCCAATTCATTGTGTTCCTAAGAAAGAAGGGGTGACTGCTGAAGCACAAGAGAATATTGATTTAATTCCTATCAGACAAGTTACTGGATGGCATATTTGCATTGATTATAGAAAATTAAATACTGTCACTAGGAAATATCACTTCCCTTTACCATTTTTACACCAAATAGTGGATAGACTTGCTGGTCACAAATATTTTTGTATTTTAGATGGATATACAGGCTACCATCAAATTCCTATTGCTCCTGAAGTTCAAGAAAAGACAACATTTACTAGTCCTTTTGGAACTTTTGCTTTTCAAAGAATGTCTTTTGGATTATGTAATGCACCTGCAACATTCCAATGATGTATGATGTCTATATATAGTAAGTTAATTTATGATGGAATAGAAGTATTTATGGATTATTTCCTATATTTGGAACATCATTTGAGGCATGTTTAAATAATCTTGAAAAAGTTTTGGATTTATGTGAAAGAACTAATTTAGTTCTAAATTGGAAGAAATGTCAATTTATGGTAGCAGAAAGAATTGTGTTAGGGAATAAAATTTCAAAAAATGGTATGGAAGTAGACCGTGCAAAACTTCAAGTTATATCTAAATTAACACCTCCTACTAATGTAAGAGGGGTTAGAAGTTTTCTTGGACATGTTGGTTTTTATAGGTGCTATATTAAAGATTTTTCAAAAATTACCAAACCTCTATGCCAACTTTTAGAAAAGGACAAGAAATTTGAGTTTACTAAAAACTGTTTAAATGCTATGAGTTAATAAAAGAAAAACTAATAACAACCCCTATAATAGTTCCACCTAACTGGAAGAAACCATTTAAATTGATGTGTGATGCTAGTGATTACGCTATTGGAGCTATTCTTGGACAAAGGTATGATAAGATTTTTAAAGTTGTATACTACGCGAGTAAAACTCTTAACGATGCTCAAATTAACTACACTGTTACTGAAAAAGAGTTATTGGCTATTGTGTATGCTTTTGAGAAATTTAGATCTTATTTAATTGAGACTAAATGTGTTGTGCACACTGATCACTCTGCTATTAAATATCTGATGCAAAAGAAGGGTGCCAAACAAAGGTTAACTAGATGGATACTTTTGATGCAAGAATTTAATTTTGTGGTTATTGATAGAAAGGGAACTGATAATCAAATTGCTTATCATTTGTCGAGATTAGAATATCATGAATTATCTGACACTGGTAATGAAATTACGGATAGTTTCCCTGACGAACAACTCTATAATATTAATGAGTGGAAAATACCATGGTAGCCTGATATTGTGAATTATACTGTAAGTGATATTTTGCCACCTATGCTGACATTGAAACAACAAAGAAAATTCATTCATGAAGTGAAAGTATATTTTTGGGATGAGCCTTATTTATATAAACAATGTAAGGATCTTATTATGAGAAGATGTGTACCTATTTGTTGACCTCAATTTTGGTTGAGGTTTAGTTTTTTTTCCTCTTTAGTAGCCTAGGGTCTAGCCATAAGACTTTTCCTGTTGAGTATTCCTAGAAAACTAGACATGGAACCCTCACCAACAGAAATTTCAAACTCTTCTCCACTCAACTTAAAGTTCCATATATTGCTCTCAACCTCTAGCACTTAGTAGGTGGGGTCACTGTGGGGGAAACTCAAGATGAGTCACCCTTAGGATTGCTGGACCTTAAGGATGACCTTAGGTGTTGGTCTGGAGCTAAGACACTCACTACACTCACTACACTAAACTACACCCACATTCCTCACAACCCTGAACTCAATTTTCTAGCATAGATCCCTTGATCTTTTGGGATACTCATGTAGATGGTCCCCTAAACCTACCAGCCACATGGTTATGGTTTGGCTAAGACCACTATGTAGTGGATCCAAAATGGGATTTCCATTGGTCCATGGCTTTTTGGTGATGGTTGGTACCTCAACACTACCAAAATACCCATCTTGGCCTTTTACCTCTAAAACAACCCCAAATTACCAAAATACCCCTCTTGGACCCAAAATCCCAAAAATTCAAAAAATTCCCAGAAAATTCGAATAAATCTCAAATATTTCCAATTTTATTTCTCTCAAATACCACATGACCCAATTTGGATAACTTGACCATCTTCAAAAAAAATCAACACATTTCCCTTTAAAGGCTCAAATTTCCCAAAATCCAACTCAATTGTCCATCAATTTGATCTCAATTGACCTCAATTCCAATCCTAAACTCAAATTCACTTTTTATATGACAAAACTAAACCAAATTTAAGTCTAGTTGTCCCATTATTTGAGCCCAATTTTGAGTTAGGTTAAAGCCTCAATTTTGAGTTAGGTTAAAGCCTCAATTTTGACCATATGACCTAATCTCACCAAATTGAACCCATAGCCTAGTCAATTGGCCTCAATTAATGTTGAAAAATCTTTATGAAATTTCTATACATCAAAATCAACCATCAATTGACTTTGGTGAAGTCTCAAATCCATTTAATTTTGACCTAAATCCAAAATTCCCAAATTTAGCCCCAAATTGGCTAAGTCCCCAAATTTCACCCAATTGATTGGCTTAACCTCCAAATTGGCATCCAATAAATATTTAAAACTCTTCATGAGGTCCCTATTGACCATTTACAACAATTAATTTTGACTTATCCTTAGGCTAACCCAAGCTAGACCTAAGCCTAGCCCAACATGACCAAATTGATTAATGTTCAAAATTCCCTCAAATTGACCCTTCAATTGAACTCAAAACCACACCCATCCTTCACCAAAGTTGTTACTTATGATCATGTACATCAAATGAACAAATCAGTTAGGCCAATTGACATGGATAGCTTAACCCAAACCCAAGTTTTGTTCATTTGCACCCCCATGGACCCATGCACTAATGAGACCTAACCACCCTAAAGCCACAAAATTAACTCCACCACAGCCATTAGTTGGACTTAGTGAATAGTCCAAACACCATGAAACCACCTAAATCAAGCCATGGACTAAAGTTCCCCCAAATTAAGGGATCTTATTTCCAAAAATGCACATGCTTAGGATATCTTTTCAAAATCAAAGCGCATATGCATTAAATTGTTGTGATGGATTCCTCTGGGTTCCTTTAGCTCCTAGCCACCTCCCCCTGGCTGGCCGGCCAGCCTAGTGGCTGGAAAAGCTCAAAACTAGGAGGCACACCCATGACACCTCACCCAAATCAAACCTAGAGGCCAGCTCATCCAAATCAAATTGAAGAGCTCCTCTGCCCTCCACCTAAGCGCCACAATGCACCCAAACTTATGTCGTGAGAGCCACCCCATGGTATTTTTTATAAAAACTCACCTCCCATGGCCATGGGAGGGGTGATCAAATTTCCTTAGAGAGGCCTCTCTAAACTTCACACAGAGCTTCCCTAAGATCCCCTCAGTGCATTCCAACCACTTTCCTTAACTCATTCCCATTGTCGAAGCTCAACTTTAAGCTTGAAACCTTATCGGAAACCAGGACAGAACCCAATTCACCTCTACAATCCATCAACATAAATTAACTTCTCCCACACCTTCACAATAGTGAAAGAAAGTAAAGCCCCATCAAATCCCCCTTCCACAGAGCCTCTACCACAGCTCTAGATAAACACCTTGGTCGAATTCATACCTAGACCTTACACCAAGACCAGGGACTCAATCCCTAGCCTCCTTGGACCCCAATGAATGTGCCGAGCACCTCTGATTAAAGCCTACCTTCTTAGCGCAAAGGTATAAAACTTCTCCTCCTCTCAAGATTATTTTGATTCTCCATTTACTTAGGCTCGATTTCATGATACCTTAACGTATGGATGTGTTTGTCTCACTTAGATGAGTCCATAGGATCAAACCCGAAGTGATTTGGTTGAGTCCAGGCTGAGATCTTAAGGTTTTAGTGTGGACGGGCACGGGATCATTCTATTGGGGATGATGACGGAGAGCTGTTCGATCAAGCGTGTATCAAACGGACGGGGGAGATCGAGCCGGACAGCGCTTTGGGACATCAACAGCGGGCCGAGTCAGCAGCTACGTGGACGGTGGTGTCCAACCAAGCACTCTACGCATGCCTTCGGAGCTGCCTAGGATCTAGTCAGCACGCGCTGTTTAAATAGATAAATAAAGCTTTTTTTATTTATTTAAATACCCCTAACTTAAAAAATTCATAAATTTGTGTAGAAAAATCACAAAAATAAAATAAAAATACCCACTTGTTCAATGGACAAAGGAGAATAATGTGGAATAATTTTCAAGTCATTTCATGCACATTTTATTTTTAATTAATTAAACACTATTTGGGATCATTTGATTCTCCATGCATGATGGCATATCCCCTTAGCTTGGAATTTTGGCATGTTGTAGCCTCTGTCACAGGAAGTATTCTCTAATTTTTCCAAAGTCAGAGGAGGTTCCTATACAGAGACTCATATTTTTCAAGTTATTTCACATTATTTCTTTAAAATAATCATGGAAATTAGCATATTGATTATAAAATCTTAAGAAAATTTTGGAAGGTCCATCATGACCAGACAAACCTTTGGAAATAATTTCATGGGTTAAGTCATTTAAAATGTCCTTAAATTTTACAAACACAAAATCAATAAGATTATTAATTTTGGAAAATTTAAACATTTAAATGACTCGATTTTTGATTTCCACTGTGATTTATGATCTAGAGAACTCATAAGAAAAATTTCAAAATATTTTGAGTTCATTTGACGCTTTAAGTTGATTTTTATAGATAAATACCACTTTTAAAACTTAAATAATTTTTAAAAATCCAAATATAACTCAAAAAATAATGAAACTTAGTTTTTTGAGTTCTCTACGATCAGGGGTATTTTTTAAAAATAAAATGATATTTAAAATAAAAACTTGATTTTTAGCCAGTTTTAAATATTTAAATAATTAAAAATTCATAAAAAATCACAAAAATAATAAAACTCATGAAAATGTTCTAAGTTCTTTCCTAATCACATAGGAATAATTAGAATATTTTTCTTGATTCTCTAAATAAAGATATTAAATTTCAAAGCTTAAGAATAATTTTTAAAAGGCTAAAAATGAGTTTTCACTAAAATAATTCCAGTAAATCAACGAAAAATCAAAAAAAAGATAAAATTTACTCCTCTAAGTTCTCTGACCTTAGGGAGATTTTTAAAAATACGAAACCTAATTTTCACCACTTAAAATATTTTATTTCTATTAAATAACCCAAACTTTGAAATAATTCTAATAAATCACAGAGAATTTAAGAAAATTCGAAATTTGATCCAAAGGCTTCTCTAGTCTAGGTCTACCTTTAATAAAAATTTCAAGGGATTAGAAAGTACCTAGGTCAAGTTAGGAATTTTCTTTGAAAAATCTTGTTTCTACATGAAAATAATTATATAAACTAAATTAAATTTTAGAAAATCACATTTTCTCCTTTGATGTCTTAATTGACCCATGAATGAGGTAGGATAAAAATTTCAAAGTCATTTGAATTGAATTTGACAAATTATGAAGTGTTAGAGCCTTAGAGGGCAAATGTGTAATTTTGGAAATTTAGCCTTAATTAACATTTAGGCTTAAGTTAAGGCGGGGAAATGGGTAACCTCTGATCTTAATCAATTTATTTGATGCTTGAAACACAAGAGGGTTAATTGGTAGAAACCAATTGCACTTTCTTAATTAAGATTAATAAATCTCTATATTATTAAAATTTGGAAGTTTGTTAAAATTAAATGATCCTGGACTTAGGGGTATGACTTTTGAAGTCAATAATTAATCAATTTAACACCTCTATCTTTATTTTCAAATAAAATCCAAATCATGAATCATGACCACTTAAGCTTAACCCTTTTTAGAACTAATTAACACAGTCACCTAGGTCTTAAGGGCTTAAGTGGTGACTTAGGCTGAATATAAAAAAAATTGATTAAACAAGGATTAGAGAAATAAACATAATTAAATCATTCTTAAAATACCACTAAGCCCAATTAAGATTAAAAATTTGGTTAAGTGTTCAAATTACATTAGCTTGCCTCTTTAAGGGTCTTCACCCACATAATTTTTAAATTAAATGATAAGTGATAATTACCCTATTCTTAGGGATAATTGAGACATCAGTGTTCACTGAGCATTAAGGGTATTTACAGGATTAATTATCAAGCAACATAATAAGTTTTAAAGAACTCGGGATTTTCCACTAGGCAGTGAGGGAGTAGCACGTACCTTCTTCTTTCTCTAGATCTATTGGATACCTTGGAGATCTACTAAACTTAATATGTTTTGCTTGAAAAAATCATCCTTAATTAAACTTTTAAGGACTCACCAAGATATGACATAGGGGTAGGAAAACCTTACTTTTTGCCTCCCATATAAAATGCCCTCACATGCATTTCTAAGTTTCAAGTGTTGGAACGAGAAGACTCGCAAGGTACGCTTTTACAGTTTATAGTATCGTCTTTCTTCCACCTTTTCCATACATGTTTCATGCTTTTACCAACATAAACTTGCATGTTAACCATAACCATAACCAAAACCAAAACTAAAATCAACCAAGATAAAATTCAACGCCACAACATTCAAAATATAAAACAACTCAAAATTTAATCACAAACATCACACAAAAAAAACTACAACTTCAACTAAATTAAGATGTGTCTATTGGATGATCGGGAATCCCTCGGAGGAGGTAACCTACAGTTGCCAATAAGGCTTCTCACGGTTTAAATGAAATTATGGAATTTATTAAGTTGAGTTTAGTAAGTTCATTTGGTTTAAGTGAATCCAATAAAAAATAGTGGTGTCAGAACAATGGAACAGTAGGATCCTAACCAGTATCGCTCTAATCAACTTTAATATGCCCTCATAAAATTTAATAAACTGTAACCATAGGGCCACTTGATTTAATATTATAATTTAACACACTGTATAAATCAAACTTATCGCAGTAAGGAGCTTGGAGCTAGCATGGTGGGGAGCACGACCATCTTCGATAGCAGAACCTATCTTCCCCAGTTAAACCAATCTTCCTTCCTTAGACTTAAAACAAAAAAGCCATAGGACTTCGAGGTTGCTTGCTTATGCAACGTAAATGCTCACCTTATCTTTAGGCCTTTGTGTAGCCCTAGTATATAATAAAAGCCCTAACTCGTTTTAGGATTCCAAGGTTGTCGTTCGTCACGACCTAAATCCTCACATCTTCCAGGCTATTTGTGTGATCATTTCACACAAATGTAAGCCCTAACTAATAAAATTGGCAGGATGAAACACCCAAATATTTCTCCTCAAAATTGAAGCCAAACATTAGAATAGCTTGGGAAGTCACCTAGGTTCTCCTCTAGATCCATGACATCCCCTAGTTCTTCTTCCTTTGGATTCCCCAACAAAATGTTCTAAATTTGAACCAATCCCCTTTCACACCTCTACGTCTGATTTCGTTGACGAGCCTTACCCTTTGAAATTCCTTGAAGATAATATTTCTTGATTTTTATCAAGAGTCTTCTTAGGTGGCTTTGGTCATTTAAGATGTAATTAATTATATGGGCTTGTCCCTATTGGAAGCATGTCCGAACCTAGCTTAATATAAACCCTATTTAATCCTTTATATTAATTAGGGGAACTTGTCGGCAAATACAAAGGTTTCGCAGACCAAACGGACGTCATACTTTCCTTAGTTTATTTGATCAAGCCTCATACTCAAGTCTTGTGTTAATCCTTTGGGATAGATACAGGATCTGAGGTACATTGCTCTTTCATTTTAAACTATGAAAAATATGGGGTCAGTTTAATTTCATACGTCAACGTCCTTCCAAAGCGAGCGACGAGATTTTGATTCTGACGACCGACAGCTTCTTACGGGCAACTCCCCACAAACTAACATGAAATAGCGCCGACAGCTTCTAGCGACTCCATTTGGGATAAGCTTTCCTCTCCATACAAATCAAGAAATATTATCTTCACACATCGGTAATAAGTCCATGTCACTCTTGGACCAAATTACCTTTCTTCCATTGGCATACTTTACCCATTTCTATCTTGGGAAAGTATAGCTAATTCCTTGGACTTCAAGTCTAGCTGTTAACCCATCTTTGAACAGGGGTTCAGAAGGCCATTAAGGACTCTTTAAATTTTTAGGTGTGGTCGGACTCCCAATAGGTGTGTCGGTGCACTAATTACACCTGGGCAGTTTCTGCCAGTAATTAGGTCCCACACTGGGTCCTAAAATTATTCACATCTCCCTTCCAAATTTTGTTAGCTACTTCATAAATTAAACCAAATCGTGTTGTGTTGCGCACACTTTGAAATATTAATTAAATTTTACACCTTTTTAAACAAAGATGTTAAAATTACCTGTAATTTAAGACCCGCCCGGTCTACAGATTAACCTATATTATCAGTGCTTGCACTAAAGATTATGAGGTTTTCGGCCATAAAGCTAACCCTAAAACTTTTTGTTTTAAAGCCCGCTGTGATGGCCTACCCAACGCTGACCTTTTCTTACAACCTGCCAACGGACCGCATCACCCATAACGTCGCTCCCACCATCAAGTTTGGAGCTGGATTTAAAGACCTCGAGGTTATCCTCGGGAAAGCCCCTTTCGTGGTAATGAAGATTGCTGCTCCGGAAGTACAAGAGCCGTCTGTAAAATTCAGTTTAAACTGCCTTCAGGACTTCCCTGCCTGCAAGAAGGCTAAAGCTGCTGTCATCAAGCTTGTTATCCCTGCTACTGCTAAGGGAAAAGAGGTGATGGTCGTTGAAGATTTGACTGAAGGATTACCTGTTCTGCCACCCGTGTTTGAGATTGGGTCAAGCTCAAGGATTGTACCACTAACCCGAACTCAAAAGAGGAACCGCAATAAAAGAGTTCAGAGGGCCAACAAAGCCCAGGCTCCTGGAAAAAAACCTGTTGAGGAGGAGCCTCTTCAAGTTGAAGAGGTATTACCAAAAATTTATCCACTTCTACGAGGGAGTAGATTCCATCCTATGATGAATACTGATAGATATGAGAGTATCCGGAAGATTGCTGCCGTATTACCATCACTTCATGGACATGATAAGGAGGGAAAGAAATTCATCTCAATCACCCGAGTTAGTGCAGTCTTCAGAAGGCTTGGTACTAAAGAAGGATGATCTGTTACTGAATTACTTAAACGAGTGGGACATGAAATTTCCCCTCGTATGAAAAATGAAATTTTGAAGGATGCTAAGTCCGCTAGAAAGTCTCTTAAGTCGACTATAAAGTCACCTACCCGTGTTCCCGTCTGGCTTTGTTTGGGAAACCGAGTTGATACTGCTATAGCCACCACCGATCATACCACCACCAAGACCACAGGTTGCCGGCCGATTAAGTCAAGACTGGGTCTGAAAAGTTTACCAGTCATTCCTGCGATCACAGAAAGAAAGACAACACTATTACCTGACACTATAGCCAATCTACGCCGCAGGGAGCATACCTTCCCTCGACATACCGATGTTTCTACTAAGATGTTCCGTCCTGAGAAATCATCGTCAAAGGCAAAGAAGGTATAAGTACCCAAGCTTGTTGCACCGATACAGTTCAGTGATCCTGCAAGACAGGAAGTAAAACTAGTGCCTGAGATATCCGACATCGTCGCGACAATAGCCAGCGAGATTAAGGAACAAGTTGAGGATTTCCGTCAGGGTCCTCCAGATTTTAAAGCAATCAAGGAATCGATAATTGAGAAAAAAAGTTGAGATACTCAGGATCAAGATTTCTGAGTTAGCTTGAGAGCATGGAGTTTCCATCAATAGTGACAACAAGGATTTTGATTACAGTGATTACTTGGAGGAGGATTTCATGGATGTCCATGTGATCGAAACCAGAGCTACCACATTTGCATGCGAGGCTAAACCTCACAATGAAGATAATGCCGTAGATGAGTTGCGTAGGGTTATCCTTCTGAGGGATGAGCAAGTTGTTCTACTAGAGAAAAGAATAGAAGAGATGACTGCAGCTATGACCGCCATGGCCACCATTGAGGGGCAATCACAAGCACCGAGATTGGCTTCTCAAGAGATTAATCAACCAGAAATCATACACATAGCAGATGAAAAAAGGGAGGCTACTTCGATAGACAAAGATGAACAACCAAATCAGGATTCTCCATCAGGTTCCATGCCAGAAAAAGAGTTCAAGCAAATGGTTGAACAAGTACGACAAGCCTTAGCCAAGTCCAAGGGTGGTGCATCAATTCTAAAGGGTAGAGCTTACCTAGATGAGTTTGATGTCATCCCTTTCCCCAAGGGCTTTGTGAGCCGAACTTCATGATATTCGATGGGACTAGAAATCTCAGGCAGCACATAGCACATTTGAATAGAGAAGCTCTACTCTGCCAGCAGTTCGTCAACAGCTTGTTAGGGATTACTTTCAACTTGTACACTGACTTGCCCAACAGGTCAGTTAAAACATTTTCTGAGTTGAAACAGTTATTTGTGAAAAGATTTGCTGGGGCGCAACATCATGTGTCCATTGGAGAGCTCATGATGGAGAAGCAGAAGCCTAGTGAAACCTTGGCAGACTATATTTTGAGGTGGAGAAACCTTAGCATGAAATGTGAACCTCAGCTACAGGAACATCAAGCGATTGAGATTCTACTCAAAAGCATTCATGAGCCAGTAGCTTTCATGCTTAAGGGACTCACCATCAAATCCTTCAAGAAGATACTCAGTAAAGCCAGCAGTCTTCAAGAAGAAATGAAACACATGAAGCTACATGAAAAGGCTAAGGTAACCATAGTGTTCGAAAAGAAATCAGGGGTAGTCGCAACTGTCGACAAAGGAAAGCAGCCGATAAAGATATATGCAGAAGATCATCATCAGTCTTCGTCATAGTATTCTCAGAAACAGAGCAATCAATCCAACCAACAGCCATCTCAGGAGGGATCACCTCGAACAACGGGTAAAAGAGTATCCTTGTTAGAGCGAAAGAAAGTTGTTTATTCCTTCAAAGATGAAGTTGTACCTAAAATATTTATAAGCTTGATGAAGAAACCAGAATTCAAACTGTCTGATCCAAGGAAACCCAAAGAGGTGGATAAGAAGAATGAACCAAATTATTGCCCATACCACCGGTTGCTTAAGCACACTATAGACAAGTGTTTCATCTTTAAGGACTGGCTTGAGAAGAACCTCATGGAAGAGAATATAACAATCCCGAAAGAATATTTGATAGAACCTGAAAAAGGTTCCATAAACATGATTTCAGCTGAGTCAATCTCCCCAATTGATCCATATGTCAGAACAGATGGATGAAGTACAACTTGGGATGAACTCAAGAGGGTCCACAATCAAATACAGGATGAACTCAAGAGGGTCCACAATCAAATACAGGATTCATCAAAACAAGCTTCTACAAACACCGAAGAAGGTTGGAGTGAGGTATGGAGCAGATAATCCAAAAAGATACTAAACAAGCTACAGTCTGCATCAAAACAAGCCTCCATTCAGAGATTGCAGCATACCGAGCCAGAGATGAAGATTTCGCCAGAAAATCAGTCATCGTCAACGATAAAGAACAAGAAGAAGAAAGCGTCACTGCAAAGATTGATAGCAGGGGGGTTAGGAAAGGGGTTGCCTTTACTAGACTAGTTGTCTCAGATTTAGGGAAGAAAGTCCTCAAACCCTTGACTTTGTATGATTATCTTTTTGTCACTCCTGGGTCTTATGAATATAATGATTGTAATTTTGGCTACATTCTAACTATTTCTGGTAATAACGTGACGGATTATGACCAAGCTAGTTGTAATCTTGAACCCCAAAATGATCCTCAAATCGTACTTGAGTCTGATGAACTCGTTGTCAAGACCAAAGAAGAACTCAATGATATTGCTTACGACAACACCGATAACGAAGAGCCAACTCTCGAGCATCATGGTGCACCATTTGCCATCAACTTAGATCTTTCCAACGAAGAGGAAAAGACACTGGAAAATTCAACAATGATATCTCAAGAAGATGAAATCACAGAAGTTAACTTAAGGAGCGGAAAGGTGTTACCACCAAGAACAGCTCCAACAGACAAAGGAAAACAGATAATGACTCGAGAAGAGATGCCCCCACCTCCGCCAATGGAAGAACCACATAATCAAGACAAAATTGGAGGATCGTACAAAGTAGAATACAACATGCTAGCTCATCTTAGGAAGTTGCCTGCCCGACTAAGCATCTACGAAGCTTTGATCCTATCAAAGGAGATGAGAGAATCTGTGGTTACAGCTTTGCTGAATCCAGAAATTTTCTTAGCTCAATTGGCTAGCACATCCTCAGCGTTGAGAGAACAGTCAGGGGTAACCTTCACAAATGAAAACTTGCTGCTCGGTACCACCAACCACAACCGTCCGCTCTACATCTCCGTCAACATTGGTAGATTTGTGTTATCTAGAGTTTTAGTGGATCCTAGAGAATCTCTTAACTTGATGAGTCTACGGACTTTAGAATTATTGGACTTCGACGTTCAGGAGCTCATCCCAAATAAGATGATGTTAAGAGGATCTAAACAAAAGGGAGAAAGAGCCCTTGGATCAATTTCATTACTTATGAAGGTCGGAGAATTCATAGCAACCGTTAAATTTCATATCATCGATGCCAAGACCTCTTTTAATGCTCTATTGGGTCGACCATGGATTCATGAGCACAATAGGGTTCCATCATCTCTTCACCAGTGCATCAAATTCCGCAAAGATGGTCAAGAAAATTGCATCAAGGGACATCTACAACCATTTTCAGTACATGAAGTTGGTATCCATGAAGATGCTGCCTACTATGCGCCTCCAAAGAAGACTGACTTCTCATGCAAAGTTTTAACAAACAAAGATAGAGATTCAGAAGGATCACAAAAAAAAGGCCATACAACTCTGCTTCAACAGCCTTCTACCACTCCCTTAGAACGAGTTGGTGTAGGTTCTTCTAGTTCACGCACCCGAGGTCAAGGCCGGGGACACGGATGAGGAAAGATCAATTTAATTGTTGAACGGACTAGGCCAACTATCAACATTGGTGATGAAGACAGTTCTGAAGATGAGGTAATGATGACAAAGCAGAAGAAGCCTCAGTGCGAGATATCCCTAGAAGATACAGAGAGGAATGAATATGAAACAATGTACAATCGGATAAACCACTAAGTGGATATTATGACACTCACTCTGATTCTCTCTCAAAAGGTCGAGAGTTTAGAGGTCAAGGAAGTCCGTACTGTTGGTTCAAAGCCAATCAAATTTTATCGTGCTTCTACCTCTACTGAGATTGAAAAACATGTAAATTTTGATGTTGATTCTTATTTATTAATGGAATTACCTTTTGGTTCCTTCTCACCTTGTGTTCAAAAGTTAATTCAACAGGAACATTTACCAAAAGAAATGCCAAAAGATAAATTTCAACTTTTTGAAAAATTGTGGAATACTAAAAGTCGAACTCCCAATTCAAAAGAAGGTCTCGGATTTGGTACAGTTGGACCAGTCGATGATTCTGAATTTTGCATGGTTGTCACTAGTGAGTCAGAAGAGGATTGTCTCGATATAGAAGATGACTCTGCTGATCAACCAATAGAAGATGCTCTGCCAAAATTTGAGGAAGAAATTAATTCTACTATCAATAAATTGAAAGAAATTATTCTTCGGATTGAAGAACGATTCCGACCTACAATTATCAATTCTCTACTTGATGACAAAGAATCTGCAGAGCTGGTTAGGAAATGGCGTGTCCCCCGAAGGATTCCATCAAAGTCACAGTGCAGGGAAGATGAGTCTTGTCTCGAAACGACTTCGAAACTCTACACAAGCTTAGAAATGAAGAAATAATAAATACAGTTGCGGACATTAACGAAGATTGGTGCAAGTCATTAATAGAATATTTGCATATTGGAAAGCTGTCGAAGGACAAGTCTGAGGCACACCACATCACAGGAAGGGCCATGTCTTATGCCCTGGTGGAAATGTTTTCTACAGAAGATCATTAGACCAAATGTGGCTACGGTGTTTGAGCAGAGCCGAGGCACAAAATATTGTCAAAGAAGTACATGCCAGATTGTGTGGCGCTCACCAGTCAGGATAAAAAATGAAAATGAAGATTAAATGACTCAGATATTATTGGCCGATTGCATGGATACAGCCAGAAGATGTCACGAGTGTCAAGTGCATGGGGCAGTCTTACACCAGCCTCCAAATGTGCTACACCCAAATGTTTCCTCGTGGTCATTCGAGTGTTGGGGCAAAGACATAATAGGTCTGATAGACACCCTATCTTCTAAAGGAAACAGGTTTATACTTGCCGCTACAGACTACTTCTCCAAATAGGCAGAGGTAGTACCGTTACGTGAGGTTACGACACTGCACGTCCTTCAATTTTCCAAAGGACAAATCATCTACCGTGTTGGAGTACCGCAAAGAATAATCTCTGACAATGGGACAACATTTAAAAGTACAAAGATCAACAATTTTGTCAGAAGACATGGGATAGATTGGAGATACTCTAAAATTTACTATCCCAGAGCAAACGGTCTTGCTGAAGCTTTCAACAAGACTCTGGTACATATTTTGAAGAAAACACTGGATGAAAATAAAAGGGATCGGCATAACAAACTGTTAGAAGCCTTATGGGCCTACCAGATGACTTTCAAGACTCCCACTTAGTGTACACCTTATATGCTCATTTACGGGACCGAGGCCGTGCTACCGCTAGAAATCCATACACCATCTCTCAGAGTCGCTGTTGCCAACAAACTCACAATGGAAGAAAGCGCAAGACTCAGACTTGAAGAACTTAAAAGTCTCGAGGGAAAATGATTGGAAGCACAACAACATTTGGAGCTCTACTAGGCAAAGATAGTACAAGCCCATGATAAATTGGTCTGCCCAAGGACATTCAAAACTGGTGACCTCGTGTTTGAGCTCAAAAGACCTATTCTTGCTCGCCACAAAGTAGGTGGGAAATTTGAGCCAACTTGGGAGGGACCATTTGTCGTTGAGAAGATCTATACAGGAGGAGCCTACCAGTTAGTGGACTTCCGGGTGAAAGACTCAGGTTACCGATAAATGGATGATACCTACAAACCTATTACGCAGCCTGATGTCGCCTGCCTCCGCTTGCCTCTGCTTGCTTTGAAACTTTGATTGTTTTAGGGTTATCTATATGGTCATATGTCTATGATCGGGTCCAAATTTTGTTATTAACCTTAATATAATGAAAATTTTAAGAAGATTTTTGAACTTCACACGTTCTCTTTTCTACTTCTGAATTTAAATGTTCTATTAAATTAAACAAAACTCACACATAAAATGAGTAATCATTTTCACCAAAACAAACTAAAATTTACTTTAATGGATACTTTGTTTTCTTCTTGTTCATGCCAAACTTTAGCCCACTGACGTTTCTTTCTATCGTCTGGAGAAAAATGTCTGGACAGAGGCCGATTTTTGCCTTCCATGATGGCTGGAACCTCGCACTGAATGAAGAGATGACACCACAAGGAGGTGTCATAGATTTCATCGTGGATTTCAACCAGATTGATATGGACTACGAGGGTCCTCTAATGTACGTAGTCAGCAATAAAGAAAAGGAGGGACTGCCTTCACTGTTGAGGGTGACTACTAAAGACGATGTGTCACGTAAAGGTAAAAAAGTGATAGTGGAACAAGAACTGATGGAGGGGCCCAGCCGACTGCCCTCCATGATAGCTACTCCAGCAAGGGGCCTAATAACCTCCCATAGTGAACAACTATCAAATACCCCACTCCGCAGGATGCAACGCAGAAATGCAAGCCGAAAGAAACAGAGAGCCTTTCTGTGACAAGAGCGCAAGCGTCAAAGAGACGTGAGCAGTTTTCTTACCCTCATTCCTGAGGGACATGTTTACGATCCAGATCTGAGAAAAACTTTTGTCAACCTGCCCACTACAGATGAAGAGTCAGGATTTGTGACAGGATCAGATGTGCCCCCAGCCCCAGATATCTTCTGCAGAGGTTGCCCAACATGCAACGTTGAGAAACCAGCTGGGACATCAATCACAGGCGCATTTGTAGAATGCCTGGACTGCAACGTTCTACATCTATAGTGTTTCAGTACCTTAGAAGAATACACTTCAAGCATCAACGAGTCTTAGACTCCAGATTTTAGGGCAAATGAACCGTATGTCCCATTGGGGACGGTTCAACGCGCACCATGGAGCCCAGGATCATATATCCCACCTGAGGTTGAATCTCGTATTACGGATTGACCAGCACCAGTTTGGATTCCCGCCGAGGCCCGGAGGAAGGAAAGCCCCAGGCACCTGCCAACTCCCGGTATGGTAGAATACTACAAAATAAGCAGAGTAAACAAAAGAGAATTTGAGTTCTATGAAGTGGTTCAGCGAAAGTTTATCAACATATTGGAGGGTCTGGAGCTATATACAAGAGTTTTCTCTAAAACTGATGAAAGAAGCATTCTGGACGACATCTTCAATTTATGAGATAGAGGTCGAGCGGGCCTTCTCATGGAGAGAACATATTCTACGCTGAAGAAATGGATGAAGGGAAAGGGAATAATCACCATCCAATGCGGTTGTTGCTACAATTTTACAAACGACAAACAGGGAAATCCGCCTGGGATCCTCAGGTACGACCAAGTGGATCTGTTACCACCAATGATAAAATAGATGATCAAGAGAATGGTTAAGTGTAATATTCTACACGTTACTTGCATTCCCAACAGTTGTATCATTAATATTTCTGAAGAAGGTGACTGCATTCCCCCCACACATTGACCATCATGAGTTTGTGAGGCCTTTCTGCATGGTCTCATTCATGAGTAACAACAATATTCTGTTTGGAAAAGAAATCAATATAGTCGGCCCTGGCGAATTTAGAGGGGCTGTGGAGATTCCTCTTCCAGTTGGTTCAGTACTTATTCTCAAGGGCAACGGTGCAGACGTTGCCAAGCACTGCATTCCAGGAGTACGACACCATAGGGTGTATGTAACCTTCCGCAGGATGGATGACAGTAAAATACCATATGGATTCCAGCAGGACCCGAAATTGGAGGAACTATTTCCTTACGAGCAATGAGAAGGTTGTACCTCTAAGTACATGTGAAGGGAGCTCTTTTACTGGATAATGACTTAGAAGGTCTGCTTGATCAGGAGCTCAGTATACCAAGCACAGAGGGTTCTCTTGCTTTCTTTTAATAGCATGACATGTATCTGATGTAATCAGTATATGATGTACTCATATCATGAGATGATTCTCAATCTATTTCAGCATGTATTACATGATGTACCTTTTTGAGGCATTAGCCTATGTTTGATCTGTAGCATCTTTATTGAAGCAGATTAATGGAAATTGCTCTCAAGTTGTGCCTTTTTGTCAATTGCCTTTTTGTGGGATGGATGAAAGCCGCGAACCATGCGATGGTTCGGAGTTTCAATCAACAAAGAACGAAACAACAAATCTTCAATAATAAATAAAACACAAACAAAAGATAATCATAACTGAATAAATAACAAAACAAATTTCTTTTAAAAATCAACCAATTAAAATTAAAACTTCAAAAACGCATTTTTGAAAAATTAATTGTGATAAAAACAACAAGAAAATAAAATAAATCTCTTGAGTGGATTCTTCCATTTTTAGAATTTCCTACTCTTTGTATGCGCAGCGCAACCATCGTTATCTACACTAATTCTCTGCACATCCTCGTAGAATTTCACATTCTACACATAACTCCACAAAGCTATACAAATCTTCTTCAAAATGAACCTCTTCACATGACAAACTTCTGCAAACTCAACACCACAAGCTATTTGGAAATTTCAAATAACATCTTCAAATCAGTACCTAAATCCTGATTCTCACATTTCGAGGTCGATACCTAAATTTCAACTCTCTCCTTGGGATTGATACTTACATTTCAATTCTCACATCTTTGAATTGATACTTACATTTCAATTCTCACATCTTTGAATTGATACTTACGTTTCAATTCTCA
>NEWO01000325.1:181757-258016 GCA_003013225.1 Phalaenopsis aphrodite | reverse complement strand
CAAAATTTGGGAATATTAGCCAAATTTGGGTCCCAAGGGCAGTTAGGTAGTTTGGAGGTGCCTAGGGGCAAAAGACCAAGTTAGGCTTTTCACATAGAATTGGATAAATATCCATTCTAAATGAACCAGGAATTAATATATTGTGAAGATATGGTGTACCCTAGTTCCAAGTAATCCTATAGGGATCCTTCTTCAATTCTTTCATAATGATCTTACCTACCAAATGCTAAAGGTTAAGATCAGTATGTAGACTTTCAAGTTGAGTAAATAGGAGAGTTTTGAGTTTCTAATGATGGGGGTACCTTTTCTAATTTTCTAAGACTAGTCAATAGGAAAGTCCTATGGCTAGACCTAGGCTATCAAAGAAGTTTCTAAACCTCAACCAAAAGTGAGGTCAACTGAAGGGGAAATGGGTAACCTCTGATCTCAATCAATTTATTTGATTCTTGAAACATAAAGGGGTTAATTGCTAGAAACCAATTGCACTTTCTTAATTAAGATTAATAAATTTCTAAATTATTAAAATTTGAAAGTTTGTTAAAATTAATGATCCTGGACTTAGGGGTATGACTTTTGAAGTCAATAATTAATTAATTTAATACCCCTATCTTGATTTCGAAATAAAATACAGATCATGAATCACGACCACTTAAAGCTTAACCCCTTTTAGAACTAATTAAGACACTCACCTAGGTCTTAAGGGCTTAAGTGGTGACTTAGGCTGAATATAAAAAAAAATTTGATTAAACAAGGATTAGATAAATAAACATAATTAAATCAAACATCCTTGAAACACCACTAAGCCCAATTAGGATTAAAAATTAGGCTAAGTGTTCAAATTACATTAGCTTGCCTCTTTAAGGGTCCTCACCCACATAATTTTCAAATTAAATGATAAGTGATAATTATCCTATTCTTAGGGATAATTGATACATCAGTGTTCACTGAGCATTAAGGGTATTTACAGGAAGAATTATCAAGCAACATAATAAGTTTTAAAAAACTCGGGATTTTCCACTAGGTAGTGAGGGAGTAGCACGGACCTGCTTCTTTCTCTAGATCTATTAGATACCTTGGAGAACTATTAAACTTAATATGTTTTGCTTAACAAAATCATCCTTAATTAAAATTTTAAAGACTCTCCAAGATATGACATAGGGGTAGGAAAACCTTACTTTTTGACTCTCATATAAAATGCCCTCACATGCATTTTTAAGTTTCAGGTGTTGGAACGAGAAGACTCGCCAGGTACGCTTTTACAGTTTATAGTACCATCTTTCATCCACCGTTTCCTTACATGTTTCATGCTTGTACCTCCATAAACTTGCATGTTAAACATAACCACAACTAAAAAAAAACTAAAATAAGCCAAGATAAAATTTACCGTCACAACATTCAACATATAAAACAACTCAAAATTTAATCACAAACATCACACAAAAAAAACTACAACTTCGACTAAATTAAGATGTCTCTATTGGATGATCGGGAATCCCTCGGAGGAGGTAACCTACGGTAGCTAACGAGGCTTCACATGGTTTAAATGAAATTATGGAATTCATTAAGTTGAGTTTAGTAAGTTCATTTGGACTAAGTGTATCCAATAGAAAATAGTGGTGTCGAAATGAGGGAACCATAGGATCTTAACCGGTTTTTCTCTAATCAACTTTAATATGCCCTCATAAAATTTAAAGAACATCAACCATAGGGCCACCTAATTTAATATTATAATTTGAAACACCAGATAACTCAAACTTGTCGCAGCAAGGAGCTTGAAGCTATCATGGTGGGAAGCACGACCATCTTCAACAGCAAAACCTGTCTTCCCCAACTAAACCAATCTTCCTTCCTTAGACTTAAAAAAAACAAAGCCATAGGTCTTTGAGGTTGCTTGCTTATGCAACGTAAATCCTCACCTTATCTTTAAACCTTTGTATAGCCTTGCTATACAATATAGGTCCTAACTCGTTTTAGGATTCTGAGGTTGTCATTTGTCACAACCTAAATCGTCACATCTTCCAAGCTGTTTGTGTAATCATTTCACACAAATGTAAGCCCTAAATAATAAAATTGACAGGACGAAACACCCAAATATTTCTCCTTAAAATTGAAGCCAAACATTAGGATAGCTTGGAAAGTCATTAAGGTTCTCCTCTAGATCCATGACATCCCCTAGTTCTTCTTCCTTTGGATTCCACAACAAAATGTTCCAAATTTGAACCAATCCACTTTCACACTTCTATGTCCAATTTCATTGAAGAGCCTTTCCCTTTGAAATTCCTTGAAGATAATATTTCTTGATTTTTATTGAGAGTCTTCATAGGTGTCTTTGGTCATTTAAGATGTAATTAACTATAGGGGCTTGCCTCTATAGGAAGCATGTCCAAATGCAGCTTAATATAAACCCTATTTAATCCTTTATATTAAATAAGGAAACTTGTCGGAAAATACAAAGGTTTCATAGAGCAAACAAACTTCATACTTTCCTTAGTTTATTTGATCGAGCTTTATCCTCAAGTCTTTTTTTATCGTTCGGGGTAGTTACAAGATCTGAGGTACAATGCTCTTTCATTTTAAACTATGAAAAATATGGGGTCAGTTTGATTTCATACTTCAACGTCCTACTAAAGCGGGCGGCGGGATTTTGATTCCGGCGACCGACAGCTTCTTACAAGCAACTCCCACAAACCAACCCGAAATAACGCTGACACTATTGAAGAAACTGAACTAATTAATTAGAAATGTTATGATTCTGAATTTGGAGGAGATTTTGGAATTGATAAAACTACTTATAAAATTTTACAAGTTGGACTCTATTTGCCAACTCTCTTTAAAAATGTTTACAGATACATAAGAACTTGTGATCGATGCCAACGAGTAGGCAATATATTCAGAAGAAATGAAATGCCTCTGAATTTCATGTTAGAAGTTGAGATCTTTGATGGTTGGGGATTTGATTTCATGGGACAATTTATTCCTTCATCTGGGAACCTATACATATTAGTTGCAGTAGACTACGTTTCAAAGTGGATTAAAGCCAAGCCTTACCTCATTGTGAAACTAAATGTGTTTCAAGATTTTTAATAAAAAACATTTTCACTAGATACGGAATGCCGAGAGTGATTATCACTTACGAAGGATCCCATTTTAGAAGTAAATTCATTCAGAGATTGGCAGATTGGTCTACTAGACTAGATACTGCATTATGGGCTTACAGGACTGCTTATAAAACTCTTATTGGAACGACTCCTTACAAGTTGATTTTTGGAAAGACTTGTCACTTACCAGTAGAATTGGAGCATAAAGCATATTGGGTGATTAAAGAATTAAATTATAATTTGAAAGATGCTGGTGAGAAGAGACTGTTACAAATGAATGAATTGGAAGAATTAAGAAATTAATCTTATGATAACGATAGAATTTATAAGGAGAAACTAAAGTTATGGCATGATTGGAAGATTAACCAGAAGAACTTTGAACTAGGAAAAGAAGTTTTTCTTTACAATGCAAGGCTGAAGTTATTCCCTGGGAAATTGAAGTTTCGTTAGTTAGGACCCTTTACTATTACTCGAGTTTATACTTACGGAGCTGTTGAAATTGAAGATCAAAAGACTGGGAATAGAGTTAAAGTAAATGGACACAGATTAAAGCATTATTTTGAAGGTAAAAGACCAAATTTTAAAGAGGTTTTAATAGTCAGTAAACTTGAATACTATCATAATAGGTCGGGTTGACGACGTTAACCAAAGCGCTTCATGGGAGGCAACCCATTGTTATCTTTATTTTTATTTTTATTGCAATTATAGTGTTTTTGTTTGAAATTATTGTTGGTTTGTGGTACTATTGAACTCAACTACTCGTATTTACCCTTGAATCATCATAAAAATTAGATCCATAGATAAAATTGGAGCGCATTCAAACCAGAGTGAAATTGTGAAATTTTTGCCTTGAGCGCCAACGACGGGCTTGACGACGCTGACGGTGGGTTTTTCTCGAGAGTCCAAACAATTAATTCTCAAGGCTCGGCGACGGCGCCATCTACGCCGTTGACGACAAGAATGGTGAGATGACGATTTTCAGAGTTTGAAATGTCGATTTTTGGCGGTTTTAGTTGAGATTTACTTCCTATAAACTTCCAAACTCAGTTCTTAAATTCATATTACCCAAAAACAAATCGAAACTCTCCCACATATATCCCTATGGCTTTCAATTCCATTAAAAACCCTAGATTTTGAGTGTTCGTCTGGAAAAAGTTCATTAGTGCCTCAGGCACAATGAATCTTCAAAAAAATACTGATAAAGAGGAGATTAATCAAAGAAAGAGGATTCGTGAATAGAGAATTGGAAAATCCTTAGACAGTAATTGAAGAGATGATTGTGCGACGATGATGGTAAGTGTTGTGCTAAAGTACTGTCGCTGTAGTCGTTCCGGTGGTGAAGGAGTTTTATGTTAATTTGCAAGGAATCAACCAGGGAGTCGTCTATTTGCGAGGCAGATGGATAAATTTTACTCCCGCATGGATTAATGAGTTATATATGATCGGGAAAGTTCCTATCTTTCATTATTCCATCTTCGCCCCAACAAGAAATCTGATGAATGAGATCTACCAATTATTTACGGACGAGGCTGAAGACTTAGAAATGAGAGAAAACGGGTACGCTAGTTTCTCGGTTACACTTCTAAACCCCGTTTCTAAACACTGACACTTCATGATTTCTACAAAACTATTATCGACAATGAGGATTGGTAAAGTTACTAAAGAAAGTGCTATTCTGAATTACTGTATTCAAATCGGACTGTCGATTGATATTGGATCGATAATGTGAAGTTTGTTTTGGGCCTGATCGTTCATGGATCAACTTATGGGCTTGGACATCCTTCAACAATCTTCTTACTCTACAGTTAGTTCCAAGTATCGTATGAGAATTGAGAAAAGCTACTTCTACCTTGGAAGCCTTTGGACCCAACCAAGAAGTTCCAAACCAATGAAGATGAGAATGATATGACTATTATTACGGATCAATCATCTCAGAATTCACTTCCTATTCAGCCTCTAGTTCCGGATAAGACACTAGTGATCCTACGCAAAATCAAGAAACTGGAGAAAGAGGTACTAAATGTTATGAATTCAATTAACAATATCTCTGATTTTTTTTATCATCAAGAGCATTTTGAGCACTTTGGACATATCGAAGGAAGTTTAATACGATTGATTAGAAAGATGGGATTGATAAAACATGACTCTACTGAAGAATTCCCATACTAATTGTTCTATAACCTCTTCGTTCATGTTCAATTAATGGGTGATATCAGAGGATAAACAAGCATTGAATTGGAGGAGTAGTAGATTTACTTACTACCTATATATCTATGTGTGTGATTTGATTTGAACTTATGTGTTTGCTTTACTTTCAAATTTTGCTTTTAGCTCTCAATATAGTTGAGATTGAGCATAAAATGTTTGTTTTCAGCGTTTAGAGTGTTGTGGCTTGGATTACGATGGTGAATTGATGTATTAAGGTTGAGAAAACACCAAACTTATGTGTGTCGTCTAACGTGTATTGTAAACCCTAGATTTCATATATAATTGTAATGTTCAGTGTGTGAAAGTTAATTTATTTTCTTACATCATTTAATCACTTAAATTTATGTCTAGAATAATTGAACAAATGTCAACAAGGTTTGAAATTGATCAAAATAAAAAAATCAGGAATTGAACTAATTTTACGAATCTCGCAAACAGCGCCCTCGACCCAGCCGACGACGGATTTTTCCCGAGACTTAAGCTATTTAATTCAATAGAGCTTGCAGACGGCACTGACGATCCCACCGATGGTGAGATACCGAAAAAGCACTTTTAACCATTTTTTTTACCAGTCAACCTCCACTATTCATCATCCCCTTCCTCCTAAAAGATGAAAATTTTGATTTAGGGCTTGAAGATCTTAGATTTAGGGCAATTTCAAAGCGTTTAGACATCAGATTTTATCATCTCTCAGTAAGACCTTCACTCCAAAATAAAAATATTTGATTTTCACCTTGAATTTCTTCCACATTGAGGAGATCCAAAAAAAATTGAGAATGTGGAGAAAATAATTGGAATAAATTCATGGAACTTACTTTTGAACTCTTAGAGTCACTCTTGGAAGCTATTATTTGAGTATTTGAAGTCTATTTCAGAATTTTTTTTATAATTTTGATTAGATTGAAATGGCTTTGCGACAAAAGAGCCAGCTTGAGTTTGACGATTCTTGCTTCATCATTGTAAAGGCTCACTTGAGATTTACTTTAATATTTCAAGGGAAGAAATGTATACAAGATCATGTTTTTGAGAGTCCGGGAGAAGAAGTCAAACTAGTTATCACCGATCGGAGGTAGGAAAATTTCGATCATACCACAAACAAGGCTGCTATGAATGTTGTGAAAGAATTATATGTTAATGCGTTCTATTCTGAGGACGGAACCGTTCGAGTAAGAGGGTTTTCTATTGGATTTAGTGCCACCCGCATTAACTCATTTTATGAAGTCCCAGGCTCCTATAACTACAATTATTAAACATTCAGTGCAATGGAAGGACCGCTGAACGATGTCATTAACTTTCTCACTGATGGAAAAGGGACATGGAAGGTAAAGCAGTGAGAATGGGTAAATTTTTTTCCTTCTATGTTGAATGTTACATCTAAAGCGTGGCACTATTTTATTTCATCTACTCTGTTACCTACCTATCACTATAGTGAGGTAACAAGAGATAGAGCTATACTGAATTTCTATATTCAAAATAATCAAACTATAAATGTGGGGAGAATTCTTTATAAGAATATTTTGACCACGACATTGAATGAAGCAAGTGGAGGTTTAGGACATCCTGACCTCATTTATGCACTTTGCCAACTTTCTGGAGTTGAAGCTGGAGATGATGAAGAATGAGTTTACCTTATGGAACCCATTGGTAAAGCTAATTTAAAAACGTTAGAATCCCATGAAAGATGGAGATCTGGGAGTAGGAATAATGAACCTTCTAATATTAGAGATATCCCCTCCACTAGTTTTGACCTTCCTTCCTCTAGTTCCCCTACCCTTCAAGTTTTAACGAATGAGTTAACCTTATAGCGGAAGAGTATAGAGGAAATAATTGATAGAATTGGGGGATTAGAACTTAGAAATGATTATGATAGTGAGTATCTACAGAGGCATTCTGACTTCGAGATAGCTTACTACGAAGCTCAGGCCCAACATTACAGAGGTGAGCCTGATGTTACTTTTCCTGAATGGCCCTGTTATACCCAGTATCAGCCCAATCCACTTACTGGCCATGTAAACGAGGATATAGTATGGGATTTTGATATATGATAGTGATTGATGTACTTTTGTTTTGTGATTTTTTGATAGAGATAAATGTATCTTTGTTTGTACTTTCATTTTATTTTATGTTTGCAGTTAGATAATTTTTAATTATTGTTAAAAATGCTTAGTTTTGTTGTTTGAAATTTGCATGTGTAGTTATAATAAACTTTGATTAGTACTTTGTAAAATTGTAATGTGATGTGATTTTTATAATTGCATTTTATTGTATTTGTTATTGTTTTTATTTAATATTGTGATGTGTAAGTGAATGATAGTATTTGTATAATGTTTAGTTTTGTACTTATTTCAAAATTTCATTACCTAGCAAATTCTCTATTGATTTATATGTATAGAAACCTCATAATACTACAGACTAGTTAAAGTAAAAATTTTGAGAAGGAACTACAAAATGTGCAGAAAAATGAAAATGCCTAAGTACTAAGGTATGATTTATATTTAAAATTTTTCTTTCAACCTGTATCATTCCATATTAAAAAATTTAAGTTTGGGGGAGGGAAGAACATGATGAACTATTATATGTTTTCAATTTAAATATTCTAAAAAAATATTAATATGATTTTTTGTAGTGAATTTAATTTAGATAACTATATTTTGTAGATATTTAAATATTATGGTAGATTTAAGGAATATTTTTGTAAGAAAAATTAATTTTGTAGATTAAGATATTTAGTATAAGAGAATAATACTATAGTTAACTATTTATAGCAAAGAAAACTATATTTTGAAATATTAAGAATCTTACAAATTCATTTGAGAAAAAAAGATTGGGGCTCAATGATGTAAAAATTATGAAATACTTATAAGGTAAAGGAATGCTTTGAGTTTCAATTTTAGGAAAAGAAAAGTAAAGTTTAAAATTATTAAAGGCTATCCAGATATAGTAATCTTCACTTGAAAAAGAAAAAGAAAGGATTGAAAACAATCCCTGAAAAGAAAAGAAAAATATATAAGATTGAAAGCAGTCCAAATGAAAAAATATATAAGTGAGGAGAAGCTTGAGGAGATGCCTAATAAAAAATTTGCTTCACTTGGACCTACCTAAAGGGAAAACCTAAATACAATCCTGAACTTATATTTATGGAATAGCACTTTTACTAGTAAAGTTCTCATGAAGTTCCTATCATTTGAATATTTTAAGTGACTTGATATCACAACATATAGTCATTTGTGAAAAGAATAGAAAACTAAAACTCTTAAACTTGATGACTAGATAGTCTTGTAACTACAAAGTTAATTTAATTAATTGAATTTTTTCTAAAAATTTCACAATGGTATTTCCTTAAATGAAACTTATAGTTTTTCTGAATTAAAAGTTTACCACAGTAGAACATAACTTTTATGTAGTACTAAAATTACTTGAGGACATGTAATAGTTAAGTTTGTGGGATTTTGACCAAAGGAAAATATGTTGGGATTTTCATACCTATTTTACACTGATTTTGATGATATTGCACTTTAAAGAAAGGTATTTTGATATTTTGTTGCAGGTATGTGACCAAAGGAAAATATGTTGAGATTTTCATACCTATATTATACTGATTTTGATGATATTGCACTTTAAAGAAGGCTGTTTTTTATGTTTTGTTGCAGGTATGATGAATTATGGTCATTGGAGCAAAAAGATGCAATAACGGTGCAATTTGGAGCAAAAATAAGCAAGAAATGATATTTTTCCCTATCACCTTTTGATAAGTCTTTGGATGCTTAATCTCATTTACACTTCTTGCATATTTTTGAATGAGATTACACTTTAAAGGAAGGTTATTTTTATGCTTATTTTGTAGGGCTATTTGTTAGAAACACAACGCAACTGAAATGGGGTGAAACAGAGCTAAAACGGAGCGAAACGGTGGAGTTGCGCAGTTTGCCCGTCGACGGCGGGATTTATCCCAAAAGACGAAAAAATGATAGAAAAGCTTGCCGACAGCGCCCTCAAGCCCACCAACGGTGCTCGGGACGACTAGGAACCGACTTTTGGCGGTTATGGGCCGAAATTCAACGTATTTGGATGCTTTTTGAAAGGTTTCTTGTAGCAACTCTTCAAAATTCGTCCCTACACTTTAAAAGAACGAATTTAGGTTAGAAAACAGAGGATTTTTATGAGAGGAATGTTAGGAAAAGTGTGGAGAAAGTTTAGGTTTCTTAGAATAGGAATAGAAAGGTAGATTTCTACCCTTTTGGAGAGATTGGAGAGGGGATTTTGAGAGAATTTGTAAGGAGATGTTCTAGCATTGCATGGATCGGCGAGAGACAATGTGGGAGAGATATTCTTCTTTCTTTCAAGGGAAAAAGCTAAGTATTGTGTTCTTTATTATCTTATGGTTTTGTAAACACTTATCTAGTGGATTTGCTTTGTTAAATGAAGATTAAGTTGTGTTTTCTTCGTGCTTTGTGATGGGCTTCTCTTACTCTCTCTTCTTATTTGGAAATAATGGCATGAGAAGATGATGTCGTTGTTTTCATTTTACTTTTCTTTTGTAATGGGTAGAATTCATGTTTAGGATTTTATGATGCATGTTAGAAGAGGATTTAATTATCAATGTGATTATTTTTACTTGCACTTTATTTACATTACAATAAAGGTTTGTTGTAGTGTTAAAGTTCGTTGTAATTGCATTAAGACCTGAGAGGGCTGTGTAATTCTCAACAAAGTAGAACCACATTCAGATTATATGGATGGTTAAGTTCATGGGAGTTGAATGCAAATAAATAGAGAAATATACTTTGATGGGCGTAGAATTGGGGATTTTAGGTTGACAGACTAAAATCCCCAATTCGGTTCTATTGTTTGAGTACTGAAGCAGAGATGTTAGCCCTCAGGCGAGGGGAACGTGGGAGCTCCAAAGTGAGAGCCGGTATCCTCCCAGCCTAGCCACGGATTTAGTAAACAAGCGTAGGATTAGTCAATGTTCTTTATGCCTAGACCAAAGGGTAAAAAATAGGATTGCTCCTATTTGGCACATACAATATTTAATGCATCTCATTCCTTTACATTATCTAATTCATTACCTAAGAATAGTTGTTTGTAATATCTCAAAATTCTCCAAACCAATTCATCCAAAAAGGGTTATCTTTAGAATAAATATTTGCATTTAGTTGTAGTTACTATTTTTACATTTAACACTTGCATTTAGGAGTAGTTTCTAGAGAAAACATCATTTTAATCGACACTCCTAACTAAGGACTAATTGTAGTATATTAGAATTTGACTAAGTACCTCTTACCTTGCTTCTTTGTGGGATTAATAAACGGGACTCCACTAGAGCCCTGTAATACTAGAGTTATACGTATACTTGCGTTTGAAATTGTGACTTTACAAAATCATTATAAATATATCAATCTGGTTTCATAAATTCTTGCATATAAAAAGTCACTGTCAAGTTTTTAGCATTGTTGCAGGGGAAGCTTCGGTAAGAACTTTAGGAGAATTTTAGTTGAAGTAATTAGGCTTAGACTTGGAAAACTGTAGTGTGGTAAAAACTGTTTTGTGAGAAAAAAAATTTTATATGAAAAAGTGTAAAAAAAAAATATTGTTTGTGTAAAAAATAAGGTGTTCATGAAAATGTTTTGTTGTGTTGAATATATTTCATTTGTTATTCATTTTATTATTAATGTATTGTTTGTTGTGTTGCGTATGCAAAACAAAGGATCTGCAGGACTTGTGCCTTATGATCCCGAGTTGAAAAAAAAGAAAAAAATAAAAATACAAAGAGGACTTGAAAAACTAGAAATGGAAATGGAAAACTTTCAAAATAATAACTTGCAAAATCTTCATACTTCTTTGAGGGATTATGTAAATCCTACGATAGATGAAATTCACTCAAGTATACAAAATCCTATCGTAGAAGCTGACTCGTTTGAAATAAATCCTGAGATTATCCAACTGGTGCAAAACAATCAGTTTGGGGGAACTCCTTTGGAGGATCCTTATTTACACTTATCAAATTTTATTGAACTTTGTGTTATATTTTGTTATAAACGGTATGTTAGACGATGCTGTTAGACTAAGGCTTTTTCCTTTTTCATTAAGGGATAAGGCTAAAATGTGGTTATACTCATTAGCACAAGGCTCTATTAAAAATTGGGAGGAGTTAACTCAGAAATTCCTAACTAAGTATTTTCCACCTTCAAGGACTATTAAACTTAGAAAAGATATTATCTCATTTTGTCAGTATGAAGGGTAATCAATATACAAAGCCTGGGAAAGATTTAAGGAACCCCTAAGAAAGTGTCCACATCATGCTCTGCCTGATTGGTTAATCATTCAAACTTTTTATAATGGGTTAGTAGAATCCCTTAGGTTTATAATTGATGTTGCTGCTGGTGGATCATTAATATCAAAATCATTTGATGAAGCATATATATTAATTGAAGAAATGGATACAAATGAATTTCAATGACCCTCTACAAGTGTAAATCCTAGAAAGGTAGGCAGTGTTCATGATTCAGATGTGATTACAATTCTTGCATCTCAAGTTGCTGCAATATCAAAAAAGTTGGACCAATTTGGAATGAACCAAACTCAATTTACTCCAGTAAGTGAGGAAAGTTCATTAGGGCATATGATTGATTCTAACTTAACATATGAGATTTTAAATACCATAAACAACCCATATTCTAACTTTTACAACCCAAGTTGGAAGAACAATCCTAATTTTAACTGTTATCATACTACTGACGGTGGAAACCAAAAATGGGAAAATAATCATGCAAATACTAATGGAAGTTGGAATAATCAGGGGAACACAAACTATAGACATTCATATCCATCGAACTCTAATAATGATAAAAAATTTGAGAATAAGAAGATGTTTATGGAAGAAGTGGTATTGCAAATGGGAAACCAATTGCAAAGTCAAAATGCTGCAATTAGAAATATAGAGAATCAACTGGAAAAAATTGCCAATTCACTTAGCAATAGACCCCAAGGAACACTTCCTAGCAACATTGAGGTCAACCCTAAAGAGAACACTAATAAACAAGTAGAAGCTGTCCAATTAAAAAGTGGAAGAGAGATAGAGGATGTGGTTAGAAAAGAGAAAAATGTTGTGAGGGAAACAAATGAAACTAAAAGACCTAAAGAACATGTTTCTAAGGATTTGCAAAAATTAATATCTCAACCTAAAATCAGTTTGGAAAGACCACCACCTCCATTTCCTCAAAGTCTTAGACAACATGAGTTGGATAAAAAACTTTTAAGGTTCATGGACGTACTTAAGAAGTTAACGATAAATATTCCTTTCACTGAAGCTTTGAAACATATGTCAAGTTATACAAAATTTATGAAGGAGATATTAAAAAAGAAAAGGAAATTTGGGGATTACTAGACAGTTGCTCTAAGTGAGGAGTGCAACGCTATACTTCAGAAAAAATTTTCTCAAAAACTTAAAGATTATTATAGCTTTACAATTCCTTGTGTAATTGGAAAAAAATTATGTGGAAAAGCTTTATGTGATTTAGGATTGAGCATTAATGTGATGCCTCAATCTATCTTTAAAAGGTTAAGTTTAGCCGATATTTCTCCTACTACTATAACTCTTCTATTAGCTGATCGATTTATCTTTTATCCAAAAGGGATTATAGAAGATGTGCTTGTTAAAGGGGATAAATTTATCTTTCATATGGACTTTATTGTATTAGATATGGAGGAAGATAAAGACATTCCCATTATTTTGGGTAAACCTTTTCTTATTACCTGACAAGCTATGATAGATGTGCAAAAAGGAAATTTAACTATGAATATTAATGACCATGAAACTACTTTTGATGTTTTAATAGGTATGAAATATCCCGCTGAGAAAAATGATGATGATTGTTTTCGGATGGATGAAATTGATTATCTAAGTAAAAACTATTTCCAGAAAAGTTTTGAGAGTAAATTAACAAATGAGATCAAAATAGGCTTTCATGATGAGTCTAAAATGTTGTTTAAAGAAGACTATATGTATGTTTAGGAGAGGTGCAAAATTATGGACGTTACCAAAAATAGTAAACTTTTAATTCCATATGTTGAAAAATCTCATGACCTTAAAATGAATTTACCTCATAAAATTTTAAAGCCTATATATTAGGTGAATTCATATACACCACCAGTCTCTATATCTTCACATTCGACTCAATCACAAGATGAACCTGAATTGAATAATGAAATCAGTAAAAGATCTCCTATGAAATAGTTATTCAAAGTCACTGAATGGCATATTCCATGGTATACAAACAAAATGAATGAGATTCAGATGCTAGGGCAGATTATTAATGCAATTAACAGTTACCCCCTAGAGATTTTACCTATTGACTCTGACATAAATCCTAAGGAAATGAATTATGAGCAATTTAAAATTATTGAACTGATATTTAGAAGAGAATTTGAGGATTTGTTTCAAAAGAGATTTGAGTTGAGAAATATGGACAATGAAATTGAAAGATCAATGGAAGAAATTTCTGAAGAAATGAAAGATAATTTGAAACAGAAGAGTAACATAGAAGATATTGAGCTAGAATCTGAATTATCTAGAGAGAATCTGATCCAAAATTTGTGAGATTATGAAGTATCATATAAAGATCCATTTCTTATAAATTTCAAGGATGATATTAATATTCAAATTGAGAAAATTACTAGAAGAATATTGGATCTAGAAAGAAATATGAGGAACAAGGATATGAATCAATATGAAAAGGAAGAGCTGAAAGAAAAATTTAAATTCGAGGACTTTGTAGGAATCCCTCGATCTGGAAAAAATTGGGCTATTGATCAAGGATTACTTGATTGGGATTTTGATCAGGTGGAATCATTTATCGGGCTAGTGATGTTAAATCAAGTGCTTTATGGGAGGCAACCCATATTTATCATTGTGGTTTGATTTAGTATCCTTAAGAGTCATGATTGTTAGTGTTGTATTGTGTTTGCTTTAGTATGGATTGATCTGTTTGCTTGATGTTTGGTAGATGTTTGGATTGTTAGTGTTTTTATTTTCTTTTTGTGTGTCATGAGGGAGATGATTCATTAAATTCTTATTATGGTTAGACTTGTATGTTCTCTTGTAGTAGTTGGATAGATGAGTCAACTACAACTCGGGTCTCACCCGGACTTGAGTTTTATAAGAGACATTATGAATTTTAACAGTGATAGTTCCATCTCATATTTGTTACTTCTTTTCTTCAACTTTATTTTCATTTGATAGGAGTCGCGAACCTATTTGAGGAGTAACTTGTGGATGATCTTACACTATCCTTATAATTGCTAGAGGTGCTTAATTATTGGGATATGGTTATGTCTAGTGTTGGTGCTCGAGAACCAATATCAGGGATAATCTTATCTTTAGGATTAGAATTTAAAAAAATCATTTATAAGCACCCAATATATTTGTGTAGTGATTCCGTTAGAAATTGGAAGTAATTTAGTGAGATGCGATGAGTTGGAGGAAGAATTGACCTCATTTATTATGTTTGTATTTTTGTGTGTGTGTTTGTGTTACAATTTATAAGAATTGAAGAATATTTTTATATTTCAATGCCGATACATGCTATACTAGTTAGAACTTTGTTTAGTTAATAAAGACCTGTTGTAGTGTTAAAGTTTGTTGTAATTGCATTAAGACCCGAGAGGGCTGTGTAATTCTCAACAAAGTAGAACCGCATTCAGATTCTATGGATGGTTAAGTTCATAGGAGTTGAATGCAAATAAATAGGGAAATATACTTTGATGGGCGCAGAATTAGAGATTTTAGGGTGACAGACTAAAATCCCCAATTTGGTCCTATTGTTTGAGTACTGAAGCAGAGATGTTAGCCCTCAGGAGAGGGGAACGTGGGAGCTTCGAATTGAGAGCCTGTATCCTCTCAACCTAGCCACAAATTCAGTAAATAAGCGTAGGATTACTCAATGTTCTTTATGCCTGGATCAAAGGGTGAAGAATAGGGTTGCTCTTATTTGGCACATACAATATTTAATGTATCTCATTCCTTTACATTATCCAATTCATTACATAAGAATAGTAGTTTGTAATATCTTAAATTCTCCAAACCAATTCATCAAAAAGGGTTATCTTTAGAATTAATATTTGCATTTAGTTGTAGTTACTATCTTTACATTTAACACTTGCATTTAGGAGTAGTTTCTAAAGAAAATAACATTTTAATCGACATTCCTAACTAAGGACTAATTGTAGTAGATTAGAATTTGACTAAGGACCTCTTACCTCGCTTCTCTGTGGGATCGATAAACGGGACTCCACTAGAGCCCTGTATTACTTGAGCAACACGTTTTCTTGCATTTGAAATTGTGACTTTACAAAATCATTTTAAATATATAAATCTGGGTTCATAAATTCTTGCATATAAAAATTCGTTGTCGGTATGTCGAATTATGGTCATTAGAGCAAAAAGATGAAAAAATGAGCGAATTTAGAGCAAAAAGGACCAAAATATGAAGATTTGATCTTGGGCACCGACGATGAGCTTTTCTAGAGAGTCCAGAATTAAATATCTCTAGAAGGCCGCTGAGAACAAGCACGTCGATTCTCTCAGTAGATGCATTGAATGTAGACGATTTTTTAAGGGACGCTTGGGCAACTCCTGAAAACTCATCTACAACTTTAAAAGCAACCATTTGGTGTCCACTGGTGTGTCCAAGGGGGTGTCCGCTGAAGTGTCCACTAGAGTCTTTTTTGTTTGTGATGCCCATCAGAGTGTAGAGAGTGGTTATTACTGTGAGGAATTTTTTGAGAGATTGTAACAGTGGAAGGAAAGTGAGAGATTTCTTCTTTCTTGTCACCTTGAAGGAGAATTATGTGTCGTGTAAAGCAAGGAAGAGATTCAGAGGAACTTCCAAGAGTTTGCTTGGGGAGGAATTAGAGATAAGTAGTATTTACTTATTGAAGTTTGCATGACTTTGCATTTATTTATAAATTCCAAATTTTGTCGTATCTTCTCCATGAGTTCTGAGTAGTTTTCTCTGTCTTTCTCCTTGTCTTAAGATTTTATGAAATGGTGATTTGAATTGGTTGTGCATTAAAATGTTAAAGAAATTGTGATGATCTTTTCATGTCAATCTTAATTTACTTTCAATCTGACAAATTGATTTGTTAAAATATGTTGAGTTTTACAACTAAAGTGAATATTACATCCAAGATTTAGGGACGTCAAAGTCCTTGAAAGTTGGGTGTAAATAAATAGGAAAATAAAAAAAACTATTGAGCATAGAACTAGAGATTTTAGAGTGAGAGACTAAAATCGTCAATTCGGTCCGATCGTTTGCGTGCTGAAGTATAGATGTTAGCCCTCAGGCAAGGGGAACGTGGGAGCTCTGAAGTGACAGCCGGTATCCTCCCAACTTAGCCGCAAAATTCTTTAACTAAGCATAAGATTAGTCAATGTTCTTTATGTCTAGTCCAAAGGGTAAAGAATATGTATGCTCCTATTTGGCACAATTAAATTAGTTAATTAAGAGTTTATTAAAATTACATTTTTATTTCAATTTTATATTAGTGACAAATGTTCAATTTGAATTATATTGTTGTATTAATTATTGATTTTTTAAAACTTAGTTCGTAACTTCTAATATTACTCCCTATGGGATCGATATCCAGGACTCCATTAGAGCACTGTATTACTTGAGCAATACATAGACTTGCATTGATAAGTGTAAATTTGTAATTATTGAATCTTTTATACACATATTTATCAAATCTATAATAGTTGTCAAGTTTTTTGCACCGTTGTCGGGGATTTAAATCTTCTAACAATAGTATCAAATTCTTGTATTTTTAAGCATATATAAAGTCGCTGTCAAGTACTTTCCAACAAGGTTGACAAAGAGGTGTGAAGTGGGAATGACTCACATTTGGAACATTTTTCTTTTGTAGTCTAAGGGAATAAGAACTAAGGGATGTCACAGATCCTGATATGAACATCGGTGACTTCCCAGTCTACCCTATTGTTTGGTTTCAATTTAGAGGAGAAATTTTTAAATATTTAATCGTGTCAATTTTATTAATTATGGCTTACAATCATGTGAGATGATCACACAAACAACCTAGAAGATGTGAGGATGTAGGTCATGACAAAAAAAAAATCTCAGAATTGTTAAAGAGGTTAGGGTTTAAATTGTATAGTAGGGCTATACAAAGGCCTAAAGATAAGTTGAGGATTTATATCACACTAGGCACCACAATCTCGATGTTCTATGGCTTGTTGTTTAATTCTAAGGAATGTTTAGCTAGTGTAGACATATTTTACTGTTGATGATGACTGTACTGCCCACAATGCTAGCTCCAAGCTCCTTATCTGGTGACATTTTGACAGAGTTTCCCAAAGGATTTTTTTGTTCTCCCCTTTGCCCGTGAAGGGGCCTGTTTAAATAAAGGAGCTTTGGGTGACCACCAGGGGTAATTGATGAGAGCAAAATAATTCTTAAGTAGAGGAATAAAGAGCCTTAGTAACAAATCAGACTTAGCCAGCTTAGGTGAGTTTAAATTTGGGTTTTGGCCAATGTGGGTTCCCTTGGGCTGGCTATTTTTGGTAGCTGAGGTTGTGGATGGATAAGGTTCAGCCATTTCTTGGCTCAGGGAGGTCGAAGGGTCACTAAAGATGGTTAACCCATAATGGCATGGCAAGATTGCAAGGATATTTCAAGATTAGGCCAAAAATGGGATGAAATCCATTATATTAGGGGATCATTGGTCCATAGCTCCTATAACATGGGCCACGTGAGTCTAGACTGGTCACTAAGTTGTACTTGATGGCTGTAGAAGCTTTGGCTTGATTAATTTGGCATGTCTTGGTTAATTTTTGTGCATGGGTTCAATTTGGCTCAAATTGGCTAGAAGTTGGTTTTAGGTTGGCCTAGCCAAGACATTGGACTAAATTGATTGAGAAACTTGGCGTAAATGATTGTCATAAAAAGTTTAGAAAAGATTTGGAGTGGTTTTAAATTGAAGGAATTTGAGCATTGGATCAATTTAGAGATGTTAGGCTAGAGTTGCACTGAGTCCAAATTAAGGGTTCAAAATGTCCAAGAGGGAATGTTATGAGGAGTTCTCAACATTAATTGTGTGTCAATTTTGGAGTTATTGCATTCAATTTGGTGGAATTTGGGCACATGTCTAAATTGGAGAAAATTTGGGAATTTTAAATTTGGTTTGAAATTGAGTGAAATTGAAGCTTGACTAAGGCTTAATTAGGTGTGTAGGAATTCTATAAAGAATTTGAGATTCAAATTGTAGCAAGTGAGTGGGCTATAGGGTTCAATTGGGTGAGATTAGGCCATATGGTCAAAATTAGGAATTTTGGTTTGAATTGAAATTGGGTTCACAATGTGTGTCAATTTGACATAAATTTGGTTTGAATTAAGTTTGTTCAAGATGAATTTGAGTTTAGGATTGAAAATTGGGGAAAATTGGAACCAAATTGGTGGACACTTGGGGTAAATTGAATAATTGGACCTTTAGGGGCAGTTTGAGGCTTTTACTCAAAGTTGGTCAATTTGGGTTCAATTTAAAGGTTTAAATTTGTTTTGGGGACATTTGAAATGAATTTTGGGGTTTCTGGAAAGTTTGAGCCACCAAAAGTTTTTTGGTGATTTTTAAAATTTGGGATGTTTTGGGCAATTTGGGTGGTGACAGCAAATTTATATATGCTTAAAAATATAATTATTTAATACTACTGCTAAAAGATTTAAATTCTCAGCAACTGCACTAAAACATAATAATAGTTATAGATTCAATAAAGATGGATGTATAAAATATTCAATAACTGTAAAGCCACACTTATCAACGTAAGTGTATGTATCGCTCAAGTAATATAGGGCTCTAATGGAGTCCTAGATATCGATCCCATAAGGAGTAATATTAGAACTACGAACTAAGATTTTAGAAAAGTAATACTCAATCGCATCAATGAAATTAAATTTTCTTATCTGTCACTAATAGGCAATTGAAATAAATATGTAATCTTAATAACTCTTAAATAACTAATTATACTAATGGGGTTTTTAATGTGATACTCAATATATAAGAAAACATCCTTCTCCTTGTCAAGAATTTATAGTGAATGGATAAAGTGAATCAGTTCAATTTGTATTGTGCGAAATAGGAGGATACCTATTTTTTACCATTTGCTCCAGGCATAAAGAACATTGACTAATCCTACGCTTGTTTACTGAATCTGCAGCTAGGCTGGGAGGACACCAACTCTCACTTTGGAGCTCCCACGTTTCCCTGACTTGAGGGCTAACATCTACACTTTAGCACCCAAATGATAGGACCAAATTGGGGATATTAGTCTATCACTCTACAATCTCCAATTCTACGCCCGATAATTACATTTCCCTATTTATTTGCACCCAATTTCCAAGGGCTTTGACCTCCATGAATCTTGAATGTAATCTTCACGTTAGTTCTAAAACTCAAAATATTTTAACAAATTAATTGGCCAGATCATCATAATTTCTTTAACATTTTCATGGCTTCACAAGTTGAAATCACCATTTCACAAATCTCAAGACAAGGAGAAAGAAAGAATAAACTAGTCAGATCTCATGGGGAAAACACAACAAAACACAGAATTCATATATATAATTAAAGACATACAAACTACAATGATAAATAAACATGTCTCTAATTTCTTACCAAGAAAACTCTCAAAGTTTTTCTGAATCTCTTCCTTTCTTTACAGCACACAGAATTCCTCTTTGAAGAAGCAAGGAGAAAGAAATCTCTCACTTTACCTCCACTCTTACATTCTCTTAAAAAATTCCTCACAATTTAGACTCGCTACACTTTTCTCACACTTCAATTTTGAGGCTCCCTTCAATATTTTTTGCCAAAGTCTTCTCATTAAAGATGTGGATGAGTTTTCCTAAGAGTTGCCTAAGCACCCCTCAAACATTTGTCCTCATCCAATGCCTAGTTTGACATAATCGTTGAGCTCGTTGTCGGTGGCATCAAGGGTGCCGTCGGCGGGCCTTCTAAGTGAATTAATTCTGCAAACTCCAGAAAAGTCCGTAGTCGGCGCCGTTGGGCTCGTCGTCGTTGCCCTAGTTCAATTCTTCACATTTTGGTCCTTTTTGCTCAAAATTTGCTCTTTTTTGCATCTTTTTTCTCCAATGACCCTAATTCATTATTCCTGCAACAAAACATCAAAAATACATTTCTTTAAAGTAAAATATCAACAAAAACAATGTAAAATAGGTATGAAAATCTCAACATATTTTCCTTTGGTCAAAATCCCCCTAACTTAACTATTTCTTGTCCTCAAGTAGTTTTAGTATTAAATAAAAGTTGTGATCTATTGTAGTAAAATTTGGATTCAGAAATAATATAAATTTGATATAGATAAATACCATTGTGAGTCTTACAGAAAGAATTCAAGTAATTAAATTAACTCCGTAGCTGTAAGATTATCTAGTCATCAAGTTTAAGAGTTCTAGTCTTCATTCATTTCAAGAATAACTATATGTTGCAAAATTAAGTCACTTAAAATATTCAAATGATATGAACATCATGGGAACACTACTAGTAAAAGATCTAATCCATAAATATATGTTTGGGAATGTATTTAGGTTTTTCCTTTAGGTAGGTCTAGCGAAGCCAAAATTTTGATTAGGCATATCCTCAAGCTTCTCCTCACTTCCATATTTTTTTTTCTTTCTGTTCTCTTTTTCTTTTGGATTGCTTTCAATCCTATATATTTTTCTTTTCTTTTCAGGGATTGTTGTCAATCCTTTATTTTTCTTTTTTCAAGTGAGAATTACTATATCTCGATAGCCTTTAAAGGTTTTGAACATCACCTTTTTTTCCCTAAATTTGAAATTCAAAGCATTCTCTTACCTTATAAATATTTCATAGTTTTTACATCATTGAGCCCCAAGCTTTTCTTCTCAAATGAATTTCTAGATTCTTAATACTTCAAAATATAGTTTCCTTTACTTTAAATAGTTAACGATAATCATATTCTCTTATACTAAATATCTTAAGTCACAAAATTAATTTTCATTAAAAAATATTTCTTTAAATCTACCATAATATGTAAATAGCTACAAAATATAGTTACATGAATTAAATTAATAAATAAAATCTTATAAATAATTTTTTAAAATACTTAAAGAGAGGGAATCTAAAAGTCAATCTTTTTCTTTCCTCCCCAAAACTTAAATTTTTCAATATAAAATGATACAGGTGGAAAACAAAACTCTAAATATAAATCATGCCTTAGTATTTTATGCATTTTCATCATTCTTAAATTTTTGCAGTCCTTCTAAAAATTTTTACTTCACCTCATTTGTAACATTAGGAGCTCTCTACACATATAAATCATTAGTGAAATTGTTGGGAAATGAAATTTTGAAATAAGTACAAAAGTAAATCGTTAAACAAACACAATATTCTCTACCACAACCATAATACTAAACAAAACAATTACCATTAAAATGCAAAATAAAAATAACATTATATTACAATCCACAAAATACCACTCAGCATCTATTAAACTACACATACAAATTTAACTACCACACTAACTTTATAACAAAAATTAAAAATCGTCCAAGTACAACATAACAATAAAAATGAAAGTTCAAATACACACCAACATCAATTTCTATTATAAAAGATCTCAAAAATAAAATTACAAGTACAAGTACATCAATTACTATCAGATATCAAAATCTAAAACTATGTCTTCATTTTTTTTATCAGCAGGTGGATTGTGTTGATGTTGAATATATCGGGGGCACTCAAGGAAAGTAACATCAGGCTCACCTATGTAGTGTCAGGCCTGAGCTTCGTAATAAGCTACCTCAAAATTTGAATGCCTTTGAAGGTACCCACTATCATAATCATGTCGATGTTCTAAACCTCCAATCCTTTCCTTTATTAATCATATACTCTTCCGCTGCAAGGTCAACTCATTCATCAAATCAGTTAAAGTAGGGGAACTAGAAGGTGGAAGGTCATAACATGTAGAGGAACATCTCTACTAGTAGAAGGTTCTTGACTCGTACTTCCAGTTCTCCATTTCTCATAAGATTTATAAGTTTTCAAATTAGCTTTACTAATGGGTTTCATAGGGTAAACCCATTCCTCATCATCTCCAGCTTCCAGTCCAAAAAGTTGGTAAATTGCATAAATAAGGTCAGGATGTCCTAGACCTCCACTTGTTTCACTCTTTACCTTAGTCAATATATTCTTAAAAATAATTCTCCCCACATTTATATTTTTATTATTCTGAATACAAAAATTTAGAATAGCTTTATCTCTAGTCACCTCATTATGGTGATAAGTCGGTAACAGAGTAGAAGAAATAAAATAATGCCACGCCTTAGAGGTGGCATTTAACATGGAAGCAGAAAAATTTACCCATTCTCGTTGATTAATCTTCCACGTTCCTTTCTCATCAGTGAGAAAGTTGATCACATCATTCAGAAGGCCTTTCATAGTACTGAAGGATTCATAATGGCAGCTATAAGAGTATGGAACTTCGTAAATGGTTTTAATGCGGGCAGCATTAAATTCAACAGAAAATCGTCGCACATGAACGATTCCATCTTCAAAAAAGAATACGTTGGCATAAAATTCTTTCACAATATTTGTAGCAGCTTTACTTGTGGTGTAACAGAAGTTTTCCCACCTCCGCTCGGTAATAACTCGTTCAATTTCTCCTCCGGGACTCTCAAAAACTCGATCTAGTATGCATTTCTTTCCTTCAAATACTGAAGTAAATCTTGATTGAGCCTTCACATTGACAAAGCAAGACTCATCAAACTCAAGTTGTCTCTTTTGTCGTGGAGCCATTTCAATGTAATCACAATTATAAAAAATCCAAAATATTCTTCAAATATGGAAATAATGGCTTACAAAAGTAATTCTAAGAGTTTAACACTAAGTTCCATGAATTTCTTCCCAATATTTTCTTCACATTCTCAAATTTTTTGGATCTTCTCAACGTAGAAGAAATTCATTGTGAAAATCAAATATATTTAGTTTGGAGTGAAGCTCTTACTAAGAGACGATCAAATTCAGTGTCTAAATGCCTTGAAATTGCCTCTCAGTCCAAGATCTCTCAAGCCTTATGTCAAAAATTGTATTTTTTAGAGGAAGGGGACGATGAATAGTGGTAGTTGACTAGTCAAAATCATGGTTAAATGTGTTTTTTAAGAATCTCGCCATCGACGGGGTATTCAACGCCGTCAGCGCACTCTATTGAAATTATATCCCTAGTCTCGGGAAAGGTCCACCGTTGGCGGTGTCTAGGATGCCGTCAGCGGGTTCTATTGATTTGGTTCAATTCTCGAATTTTTTAGATTTCGATCAATTTCAACCCTCAATGACATCCATTCAATCATTGCAAACATTATTTTAATTGATTAAATCACGTACTTATCACAAATAAACTTTCACAACACAAAACCTCAAATTTATATATAAATTCCAAGAGTTACAATTTACGTTACATAACATACCTATGTTTGGTATTTTCTCAACCTGAATACAATAATTCAGCGTCGCAATCCAAACCACAACACTTAAAATGCTGAAAACAAAACATCTTATGCTTAGTCTCAACTATATAAAGATCTAAAAGCATATATCCAAAGCAAAGTAAATGCAAAGTTCAAATCAAATTACATACATAGACAGACAGGTAGTAATAAAAATCTATTATTATTTAGATTCAGTACTAGATTCTCCTCTGAGATCACCCATTGATTGCACATGAACAAAGAGGTTATAAAAGGGGCGAAATGGAAATTCTTCAGTAGAATCCTCTTCTATCAATTTCATCCTCCTCATCAACCATATCAAACTATCTTCTAAATGTCAGAGTGCTCAAAATGTTCTTTCATCCTCCAGTCTAGATGATCAAAGAAATTGGAGATATTATTATTTGCATTCATGACAATTTGTAACTCCTCCAATTTCATGATTCTGCGCAAAATCACGAGAGTCTTCTCAGGAACTAAGGGTTGATACGACAGTTAATTCTGAGACTCCTGATCTACAATAATGTTCATGTCATTTTCATCTTCAAAAGCTTGGAATCTCTCAATTGGGTCTAAAGGCTTCCAAGGTAGAAGTACCTTTCCCCAATTTTCATAGGATACTTGAAACTGACGGCAAAGTGAGAAAATTGTGAAACGGTGTCTAAGCCCAGAAGTTGATCCATGAACGATCAGGCCCAAAATCGATTTCACAATTATTGATCCAATATCGATCGACAGTCCCATTTGGATGCAGTGATTCAGAATAGCACTTTCTTTAGAAACTTTATCGATCTTCATTATCGGTATTAGTTTTGCAGAAATGAATAAGTGTTAGTGTTTCGAAATGGGATTTAGGAGTGTCGCAAAAAAACTCACATACCCATTTTCTCTCATTTCCCGGTCTTCAGTTTCGTCCGTTACATATTGTTAAATCTCATTCATCTTGTTTCTTGTAGGGATGAAGTTGGAAAAATGGCAAACAGGAACGTTCTCAATCATGTATAATTTATTGATCCATGCAGGAGTGAAAGTTATCCATCTAACTTGTACATAGACGACTCCCTAGTTCATTATGTGCAAATTTGAATAAAATTCCTTCACCACAGGAACAACCACGACGGCGATAGAATAGCACATCACTTCCCATCTTCGCCACACTATCATCTCCTCAATTCCCATCGAGGGATTATTCAATCCGTGATTCACAAATCCTCATTCCTTGATCAATCTTTTCTTCGTCAGTACCTTGTTGAAGATTCGTTGTGCTTCCGCACTAATAAACTTTCTCCAGTTGAACACTCGCATTCTGGGATTATCAAGGGAATTGGATGCCATAGAAATGAATTTGGTGGAGTTTCACTTCATTTTTGTGTGAAATATGAACTTAGGAATCAAATTTGGTTGTTTAAAAGGGGTAACTACCACCCAAAAACCTCCATTCAAACTCCAGAAACCGCCATCTCGTCGGTCTCGCATGTGTCGTAGGAGATCTTTCTGCAATTAATTGCCTGGACTCTCGGGAAAAACAAGCCGTTGGCAGTGACAAGGGCACCGTCGGTGCCTATCGCAAAAATTGTACAGTTTTTCTCTAGTCCCAATGCGTTCCAATTTTTTCTTTATGGATCTAATTTTTATGATGATTTAAGGGTAAATAAGAGTAGTATAGATCAATACTACCCCAAACTAACGATAATTTCAAATAAAACTACTATAATCACAATAAAAGTAAAGATAACTATGGGTTGCCTCCCATAAAGCGCTTGTTTTAAAGTCGTCAGCCCGACCTATTCAAGTGTTATTCAGGTTGACTAATCATTAAAACCTGTTTAAAATTTGGTTTTTACCCTCAAAATATGGTTTTAATCTGTGTCCATTTACTTTAAATCTATTTCTAGTCTTCTGATCTACAATTTAAATAGCTCCGTAAGTATAAAGTTGTGTCACAGTAAAGGGTCCTAACCAATGAAACTTTAATTTCCCAGGAAATAACTTCAGCCTTGTATTATAAAGCAAAATTTCTTGTCCTAGTTCAAAGTTCTTCTGGTTAATCTTCCGATCATGCCATAACTTTAGTTTCTCCTTATAAATTATGTCGTTATCATAAGATTCATTTCTTAATTCTTCCAATTCATTTAATTATAACAATCTCTTCTTATCAGCATCTTTCAAATTATAATTGCTTTCTTTAATCACCCAATATGTTTTATGCTCCAATTCTACTGGTAAGTGACAAGTCTTTCCAAAAATCAGTCTGTAAGGAGTCATTCTAATAAGAGTTCTATAAGCAGTCATGTAAGCCCATAATGCGATCTTAAGTCTAATGGACCAATCTACTGTACTAAGGTTTACAGTCTTCTCAAATATTTGTTTAATCTCTCTATTTGAAACTGTAGCTAACCCACTGGTTTGTGGATGACAGGCAGTAGAGATTTTATGAATAAAATTAAATATTTCTGCCAAAATCTAAATGTATTTATTCCTGAAATGGGATCCTCCGTCAGTGATAATCATTCTAGGCATTCCGTATCTAGTGAAAATAATTTTCATTAAAAATCTTGAAACACTTTTAGCATCATAACGAGGTAAAGCTTGTGCTTCAATCCACTTTGAAATGTAGTTTACTGCAATTAATATATATATAAGTTCCCAAATTAAGGAATAAATGGTCCCATGAAATCTAATCCCCAAACATCAAAGATCTCAACTTCTAACATGAAATTCAGAGGCATTTCATTTTTTCTAGATATATTGCCTACTCGTTGACATTGATCACAAGTTTTTATATATCTATAAATATCTCTAAAGAAAGTAGGACAATAAAATCCATCTTGTAAAATTTTATTAGCAGTTTTATCAATCACAAAATGTCCTCCAAATTCAGAATCATGACATTTCTGAATGATTAGCTCAGTTTATTCATAAGGTACCCATCTCCTCATAATATGATCCTTATATTGTTTATATAAATAAGGCTCATCCCAAAAATATGCTTTTGCATCATGAATGAATTTTTTTTGTTGTTGCATTGTCAACATAGGTGGAAAAATATCACTTACAATATATTTAACAATATCAACATACCATGGTATTTTTCACTTACTAATATTATAAAGTTTTTTATCAATGAAACTGTCTGAAATTTCATTGTAGGTGTTAGATAATTCATGATTTTCCAGTCGCGACAAATGATCAGCAATTTGATTACCAGTTCTCTTTCTATCAATAACCATAAGATCAAATTCTTGCATCAAAAGTATCCATTTTATTAACCTTAGTTTTGCATCCTTCTTTTGCATCAGATATTTAATAGTAGAGTAATCAGTGTGCACAACACATTTAACTCTAATTAAATAAGGTCTAAATTTTTCCAAAGCATACACAATGGCCGATAACTCTTTTTTAGTAACAATATAATTAATTTGTGCATTGTTATGAGTTTTACTAGCGTAGTATATAACTTAAAAATTCTTTTCATACCTTTATCCAAAGATAGCTTTAATAGTATAATCACTAGCATCACACATCAGTTCAAATGGCTTCTCCCAGTTAGGTTAAACTATAATAAGGGTTGTGATTAATTTTTCCTTTAATAACTCAAAGGCATTAAAACAGCTTTCAGTAAATTCAAATTTCTTGTTCTTTTCTAAAAGTGGACATAGAGGTTTAGTAATTATTGAAAAATCTTTAATAAATCGCCTGTAAAAGCCAACAAGTCCAACAAAACACCTAACCTCTCTTACATTAGTAGGAGATGTTAGTTTAGATATAACTTGAAATTTTGCAGGGACTGCTTCCATACCATCTTCTGAAATTTTATGCCCTAACACAATTCCTCCTGCAATCATAACTTGACATTTCTCCCAATTCAGAAACAAATTAGTTCTTTCACATAACTCTAAAAATTTTTCAAGGTAATTTAAGCTTGCGTCAAATGATGTTCCAAATACACACAAATAATCCATAAATATTTCTAATCCATCATCAATTAACTTACTAAATATAGACATCATACATCTCCGGAATGTTGCAGGTGCATTACATAATCGAAAAGGCGTTCTTCAGAATGCAAAAGCTCTAAAATGACTAGTAAATGTTGTCTTTTCTTGATCCTAAGGAGTAATAGGAACTTGATGGTAACCAATATATCCATCTAAAAAATAAAAATATTTGTGCCCAGTAAGTCTATCTACTATCTGGTCTAAAAAGGGTAAAGGGAAGTGATCTTTACTAGTGTCAGTGTTTAATTTTCTATAATCAATGCAAATACGCCACCCAGTAACTTGTCTAACAGGTATTAATTCATTTATTTTTTTTTCAACAGTCACTCCTCCTTTCTTAGGAACAAAATGAATTGGACTTACCCACGCACCATCCAAAATATGATATATAATTCCAATGTCTAACCATTTCAAAATTTCCTTCTTAATTACTTCATTCATCATTGGATTTAATCTCCTTTGTGGATCAACTCTTGGTTTATATTGTTCATCTAATATAATTCTGTGCATATAGATTGAATGACTGATTCCCATAACATCAGTTAAGGTCCAACCAAAAGATTTATTATATCTTTTCAATGTATCTAATAGTTTTTTCTCTTACAAATCATTTAATTCTGAAGATATAATAACAGGTAATGTAGATGAGTCTCCCAGAAACACATACTTCAAATGGCTAGGCAATAGTCTTAACTCAAGTTCGGGTGGTTTTATAATTGACGGAAATAGAATCATATCAGCATTTATTGTAATATCAGCATCTCATATCTTTTGTGAACATAATCTAATTCTTCATTTTCTAATTAATCTAAAATAACTTCATCACTATCTTTAAATTGTTATTTATCTTCAAAATTTACTTTAAAATGTTCATTTAATATATGTTCACTAATTTCCATGCGAAGACATTCATTATCTCTTTCAACAGCAGGGTATTTCATAGATTTTGCAATTTTAAAAGTCACTTCTTGATCGTTCACTCTCAGAGTTAATTCTCATTTTTGAATATCTATCATAGCTTTTCAGTAACTAAAAATAATCTCCCTAAAATAATAAGTATTTCTTTATCTTCCTCCATATCTTAAATAATGAAATCCACAGGAAAGATAAATTTGTCAACTTTTACTAGCACATCTTCTATAACTCCCTTAGGATATGTAACTGAAAAATCCGCTAATTGAAGAGTTGCAGAAGTAGGTGAGACTTCTCCTAATCCTAATCTTTTGAAAAGTGATATAGGCATAAGATTAATACTGGCTCCCAAATCACATAAAGCTCTTCCATAAAATTTTTCACCGATAGCACATGTATAGTGAAACTGCCAGGATCTTTTAATTTTTCAAGAAGCTTTTTCTAAATAATTGCGCTACACTCTTCGCTAAGTGCAACAGTTTTATCTGTGAACTTCCTTTTCTTGTTCAGAATATCTTTCATAAATTTCACATAATTGGGCATTTACTCTAAAGCTTCTACGAAGGGAATATTTACCGTTAACTTCTTAAAAATTTCTAAAAATTTGGAAAATTGTTTATTCTATTGGTATTGCTTCAATCTTTGAGGAAACAGTGGTTGAGGTTTCTCCAGAGTAACTTTCATTTGTGCAAGGGGATATTCTAATTCTGGGTATTCATGGTCCTTTTCAATTTCTGTATCCACTTTCACTTTTTCAGTTTCCATTTCTTTTTGCACTCTTGTCTCCAAATTTTTTTCCACTTCGTAATTGTATCACTTCTATCTGTTCTTTTCTTTGATCTTTAGGATTTTGTTCCACAGTACTAGGAAAAGTTCCCAATGTTTGGTTACTAAGCGCTATAGCGATAAGCCCTAATTGATTTTCAATATTCCTAATAGCAGTTCCTTATTTTTGTAATTGATTTCCTTGAATTTGTAATTGATTTCCTTGAATCTGCAATTGTTGACCTATGTTTAATATCAGATCCTCCATAGATAACTTCTTTTTCTTAATTTGAGTGTTACTGTTAAATCCTGGAGGATACGAAGGTCTATAGTTAACATTTCCTTGGTTGGATGAATTTCCTAATGGGTTCACTGGGTTGTTTGCCCATTGTTGATTTGTAGAGGAATTGTTATTCCAATTAAATTTTGGATGATTCTTCCAACCTGGTTCATAATATTTCTAATAAGTTTTTGGGTCTATTAATAAAATTTAAAGTCTCATATGAAGGTTGAACATCCAAAAATTGGCCAGATGAATTTTCTTCCATCATAGGAGGTGTTGGAGAATTATTCATCCCATAATGATTTGATTTCGTTGATGTTGCAGCTATCTGTGAATCTAACATAGGTATTGCATCAGAATCATCCATACTAGCTACTCTTTTAAAATTTATCCTTTCAGAGGGCCGTTGAAAATTGTTTGTAGCCATCTTATCTATTAAAGAATTAGCCTCACCAAAAGGTTTTGACATTAAAGAACCATCAGCCGCAACATCTACAATCGATCTAAGTGATCCCACTAATCCATTATAAAAAGTTTGAATTATCGACCAATCTGGTAACAAACGATGGGGCATTTCCTAAGAACATCTTTAAATCTCTCTCAAGCTTCGTATATTTACTCTCCATTAATTTGATAGAACAATGTTATGTCATTTCTAAGTTTACCAGTTTTGGAAGGAGGAAAATGTTTGGATAGAAATTTCTGTGAAAGTTCTCCCCAAGTTCTAATAGATCTTATTGCTAACAAATTAAACAACGTCTTAGCCTTATCCTTCAGTGAAAAAGGAAAATGTCTAAGTCTAACAACATCATTTAAGAATCTGTCTTATTTAAAAGCAGCACACGGTCCTAAAAAACTAACGAGGTGTAAATTAGGATATTCATTTGGTGTACCTCTGAATTGATTATTTTGTACCATTTGGATAATAGCAGATTTAAGCTCAAATGTTTAGCAGCTACATCAGGATTTTGGATAGATAAGTGAATTTCATCTGCTGTAGGATTTGCATAATTTTGTAGGGGTCTAGGTTGGTGTTCATTCTCTAATCCTTGATCATTCATCTTGTTTCCATTGTATCAAAATTTCTAGGTTCTCTTCTCAATCTTCTAATTTTTCTAACAGTGCATTCTAATTCTGAATCATAGGGTATAATATTTTCAGGTCCAAATTTACGCATACAATTTGAAATCAGTACATAGTAAAACAATTAACTAAATGTAAAAATAAGTTGCAATTCAAGTAAAAATTTTCTAAAAATCCTAGTTTGTTTGTTACTCTAATTGTGATTTTGTTTTACTCCCCAATAATGGCGCCAAAATCTTGACAGCGACTTTATATATGCTTAAAAATATAAGTATTTAATACTGCAGCTAAAAGATTTAACTCCTCAGCAACTGCACCAAAACTTAATAATAGTTATAGATTCTATAAAGATGGATGTATAAAATATTCGATAATTGTAAAGTCACACTTATCAACGCAATTCTACGTATCGCTCAAGTTATATAGGGCTCTAATGGAGTCCTAGATATCAATCCCACGGGGAGTAATATTAGAAGTACTAACTAAGATTTTAGAAAAGCAATACTCAAACAGAACAATGAAATTCAATTTGCTTATCTTTCATTATTAGGCAATTAAAATAGATATGTAATTTTAATAACTCTTAAATACTTAATTATACTAATGAGGTTTTTAATGTGATACTAAATATATAAGAAAGCATCCTTCCCTTTATCAAGAAATTATAGTGAATGGATAAAGTGAATCAGTTCAATTTGTATTGTGTGAAATAGGAGAATACCTATTCTTTACCCATTGGTCCAGGCATAAAGAACATTGACTAATCCTACGCTTCTTCAGTGAATCTACGGCTAGGCTGGGAGGATACCGACTCTCACTTCGGAGCTCCCACATTCCTCTCACCTTAGGTCTAACATCTACACTTTAGCACCCAAATGATAGGACTGAATTGGGGATTTTAGTCTGTCACTCTAAAATCTCCAATTCTACGCCCGATAATTTTATTTCCCTATTTATTTGCACCCAACTTCCAAGGGGTTTGACCTCCTTGAATCTTGGATGTAATCTTCACTTTAATTGTAAAACTCAACATATTTTAACAAATCAATTGACCATATTGAAAGTAAATTAAGATTCAAGTGAAAAGATCATCACAATTTCTTAAATATTTTCATGGCTTCTCCAATTCAAATCACCATTTCACACATCTCAAGACATGATGAAAGACAGAGAAAACTACTCAAATCTCATCGGAAAAACCTAGCAAAACTTGGAATTCATATATAAAATCAAAGTCATACAAACTACGATAATAGAAAAACTTATTTCTAATTTCTCCCCAAGAAAACTCCTCGAAGTTCCTCTAAATCTCTTCCTTTCTGTACAACACATAGAACTCCTTTTCGAAGCAGCAAGCAGAAAGAAATCTCTCACTTTCCCTCCACTCTTACAATCTCTCAAAGAATTCCTCACAATTCAGGCTTTCTAGACTTTCCTCACACTTCAATTTTGAGCCTCCCTTCTCTATTTTCGGCCAAGGTCTTCTCTTTAAAGATGTGGATGAGTTTTTCCAAGAGTTGCCTAAGCACCCCTTCAAAATTCATCCTCATCCAATGCCTGGTTGGACATAACCTCCGATCTCGCCATTGGTGGCCTTGAGGGCACTATCGGTTGGCCTTGTAAGTGAATTAATTCTGGAGTCTCGGGAAAAGTCCGCCATCGGCGCCGTTCGGCTCACCGTCAGCGCCCTAGTTTAATTCTTCACATTTTGGTCCTTTTCGCTCCAAATTTGTTTCTTTTTGCATATTTTATCTTGAAAGACCCTAATTCATCATTCCTGCAACAAAACATCAAAAATACCTTTCATTAAAGTGCAACATCATAAAAAACAATGTAAAATAGGTATGAAAATCTCAACACATTTTTCTTTATTTGGGTGGTTTCAAAGGGTTCGAAATAATTTTTTGACAAATTTGAGTATTTAGCTTAATTTTGGGAATTTTAGGAATTTTGAGATTTCAAGAGTAATTTGATAGTATGGGTAGATTTGAGGGGCAAAAGGCAAAGTTAGTTATTTTGGTGAAATTAAAGTTCCAACCACCTAATTTGAGCTATGGACCAATGGAGTCTCCATTTGGGTCCTCATTATACTGGATTTACTCTAGACTAGGGCTAACGGGTCTAAGGGACCATCTACGTGAGTCTCCTAAAAGATCATGGAATCAAATTTAACAAGTTTAGGTTCAAGGTTGTGAGTGGGATGTGACGTGCAAGTGAGTTGTAGTGTATACACTTGCTCAAGACCAATACCTAAGGGTTGCCCCTATAGCCAAACAATCCTATGGGGACTCCCCTTAAGCTCCCCCATATTAGCTCCACCTACTAAGTTTTGGGTTAGGACCAATATGTGGATTTTCAAGTTGAGCAAGGAAGAGTTTAGAGTTTCTAGTGGTGAGGGTTCCTTTTCTAGTCTTCTAGGAATAGTTAACATGAAAGTCTTGTGGCTAGACCCTAGGCTGCTAAAGATGAAACTTGACCTCAACAAAAAGTGAGGTCAGCAGAGAGTCTTTGATTACTGCCTTGCTTGACCCAGAGATTTTCTTAGCACAGTTGGGTAGCACATCCTTGGATGAAGTTTGTTCATTAAAGGAACAACCTGGAATAACCTTCACAGATGAAGACTTGTTGCTCGGTACCACTTACCACAAGTGATCGCTCTTTATCTCCGTTAACATTGATATATTCGTGTTCTCTAGACTTTTGGTAGATCCTGGAGCATCACTTAACTTAATGAGTCTACGGAGATCGACATATTTTGATATTGAGGCTCAAGAGCTTACAACAAACAAAATGATGTTAAGGGGATTCAACCAAAAGGGAAAAAGAGCCCTTGGATCAATTGCACTACTAATGAAAATTGGAGAACTAGTAACAACTGCAAAATTCCACATCATCGATGCAGAGACCTCTTTTAATGCTTTACTTGGATAACCTGGGATTCACGAGCATAAAAAGGTTTCCTCTTCTCTAAAATAATGCATCAAATATTTTAAAGAAGGGCAAGAACACTGCATCATGGGAGATATACAACCATTTTCAGTTCATGAAGTTGGCATTCACGAAGATGCCGCCTATTATGTGCCTCAAAAAAAAAACATCTTCTCTTGTGAAGTTGTGACAAATAAAAATGAAGACTCAGAAGGATTAAAAGGGCAAAACCTTTCAACTCCACTTCAACAATCCTCCACCACTCTTGTGCATCTAGTTTGTGGGGGTTCTTTTATTTGGCACAACCGAGGTCAAGGCTGGGGACGTGGATGAGGAAGAGCCAATATGATTGTTGAATGAACTAAGCTGTCCATCAACTTTGATATGGAGGAAAGCTATGACAAAGAAAGCTCCAAGGAGGAAATATTGACGATAAAATAGAAGAAACCATAATATGAGATATCCTTGGAAGATGTAGAGAAAAGTGAATATGAGTCGATGTATGATCAGATAAACAACTATGTGAATGCCTTTGCCCTTACTTCAATCCACCATCAGAGGGTTGAGAGTTTGGAAGTCAATGAAATCCGTAGTGTTGGTTTGAAGCTGACCAAGTTTTACCGTGCTTCCCCTTTAACTAGTTCTCAAAATCATGTAAATTTAGAAGAGGATTCTAATGAATTAAGGCAATTACCTTTTAGTTATTTTTCTCCTTGTGTACAAAAGATAAATCAACAGGGATATGTACCAAAACAAATGCCAAAAGATAAGCTACAACTTTTTTAAAAATTGTATAACATTAAAAGTCAAACTCCTTACTCGAACGAGGGTCTCGGATTTGGTACTATAGGACCAATGAATGACTTGGAATTTTGCATGGTTGTTACTAGCATATTGGAAGAGGATTGTCTCTATGTATAGGATGACTCTCAAGATTAGTTAATAGATGTTACCCACCGAACTTGAGGAAAAAATTAAGTCAATGATGGATTAATTAAAAGAAATCAACCTTGGGACTGAAGAGCAGCCCCGACCCACCTTTATAAGTTATCTTCTCAACAAGGAAGATTCTACATAATTTATAAAGTTATTATCAGAATTTAAAAAAAAAAATTTTAAAGTTATGACAAAATCGCAGTGTTGTTAATAGAAGTTGCAATTCATAAACTCAAAGTGGACGAAGATATGACCCCAGTAAAACAAGCTCCTAAGAGAATGCTCTTCGAGATAGAGCAACAAGTCATTGCTGAGGTGAAGAAATTAATAAACACTAACTTTGTAAGAGATAAGTACTACCCCACATGGCTAGACAATAGCGTACTACTTAAGAAGAAAATGGACAAATCCATGTATGTGTCAACTTCAGGGATTTAAATAATGCATACCCTAAGAATGAGTTCTCGTTACCAAAACCAGAATTAATGGTAGACATCTCATCGGTACATGGGATTTTCTCTTTCATTGATGGATCATCAGGTTACAACAAAATCAAGACTACTCCAGAGGATACAACACTTACAGCTTTTCGAATGTTGATTGGGATCTTTTGCTACACAGTGATGTCATTCGAGTTAAATAACACTGGAGCAACATATCAACAAGCTTTGATGAAGATCTTTGATGACCTCATTCACAACCAAGTAGAATGATATGTGGATGATTTGGTCATCAAGAGTAAACATAAAATAAACCATTTCTACAATTTCAGAATTGTGTTTGAACGATCACGACAATATAATCTCAAGATGAATCCCTTAGAATTTGCCCTTAGCGTCACCTCCGGGAAATTTCTAAAATTTCTTATTCATCATCGGGGAATCGAGATTGACCACGATTAGATTAAATCTATCTTGGAAATGCCTCCTTCTGTAACCATGAAACAACTATGTTTCTTTTAAAGAAAATTAGCATATATGAGATGCTTTATTTTTAATCTCTGAAGTAGATGCCAACCCTTCTCGACATTAATTAAAAAGTGCGCTAAATTCATTTGGGAAAAGAAATGTCAACGCGATTTTGAGGACATTAAGCAATATTTAATGACACCTCCTATTTTGGAAGCTTCTATCTCAAAAAATCATTCGATACACTATACCGTGGCTTGAGACAACCCTTTTATAGCCCTGTTAGCTCAGGTTAATGATGAGGGTAAAAAAATGCACTCTACTACTTAAGCCGACGTCTAATACCGACGGACATAAAGTATCTGCCTATTTAGATGCATAGTCTAGCTTTAATTTTCATCGTCCGAAAGCTTAGGAATGTTTTCTCATAAAATTACCCTTATTTCAAAAGTTAATCTGTTGCAATATTTGATGACCTGACAAACACTTTCTGGATGTTTAACATGATGGTCGATGATTTTATTTCAATTCGATATAACTTTTGTTCCTCTCCAAGCTATCAAGGGACAATTTTTAGCAGATTATCTCGTAGCACACCCACTTCCAGCTGGGTCCCCTCTTAATGATGAGCTACCATATGAAAAGGTTTTACAAATGGAATTCTCCAGTGCACAACGGTGGGAGATGTACTTCGATGGGGTTTCATTAGCCAGAAAAGACAAAGGATTAGGAACAGTTATACCGAGCAACGAAGGAATTGGTCTGATTTTCATCACGCCAGATAAGGGCATGCTGAGATTCTCTTACTACCTGACAGAGCCGTGCACCAACAATGAAGCAGAATATGAAGCACTGATTACTGGATTGGAATTTATAATATTGATGGATATAATAGATATTGTTGTTTATGGCGACTCACAACTCATCATCCAACAAGTTGCTAGAAAGTATAAGATTTTGAAACTAAGTCTAGCAGAATACCACCAGTACGTGATGAAATTGCTTGAGCAGATCCCCAGTGTGCCTCTCTACTGGATTCCTTAGGGAGATAATACCCATGTCAATGCTCTAGCATAACTTGTCAAAGAAATGGTGTGTCCCCCGGAGGATTCCATTGACATTACAGTACAAGGACGATATGTTTTATCTTGGATTGACCTCAACAACTTACATAAACTCAAACAAGAATAAGGAATGATGATTGTAGTTGTTTAAATCAATGAAGATTGGCGTAAGTCGTTGATTGAATATTTGCAACATAAAAGCTGACAGAAGACAAATCTAAGGCATATCACATCACGAGAAGGGCTATATCATATGCTCTAGTGGGTGATGTCCTCTACAGAAGATTGTTCAATCAGATTTGGCAGTGATGTCTAAGCAGAGCTTAAGCACAAAATATTGTTAAAGAAGTACACACCAGATTGTGAGGCGCTCACCAGTCAGAGCCAAAAATGAAGATGAAGATCAAAATACTCAGATATTATTGGCCAGCAATGATGTATGATTCAATGGATACATCTAAAAAGTGTCACCTTTGTCAAGTGCATGTGGTGGTCTTACACCAACCTTCAAATGTGCACACCAAAATTTTGCCTCGTGGACATTCGAGTGTTGGGGCATGGACATAATAGATCTGATAGACTCTTCGTCCTCTAAGGGAGATGTTGACCTCACTTTTGGTTGAGGTTTAGTTTTTCCCCTTTAGTAGCCTAGGGTCTAGCCATAGAACTTTCCTAATGAGTATACTTATAAAACTAGACAAGGAACCCTCACCATTACAAATTCTATGCTCTTCACTACTCAACTTGAAGTTCCACATAATGTTCAAAACTCTAGCACTTAGTAGGTGGGGTCACTATGAGAGAAATCAAGGTGAGTTACCCTTAGGACTGCTGGACCTTAATGTTGACACTGGTTGTTGGTCTAGGGCTAATGAACTCACTTGCAATCACTCACACTCACAATCACTCACTACCATAAACCCAAAATTTCTAGGTTTTGGTCCCTTGATACTTTTGGGAGACTCATGTAGGTGGCCCCTAAACCCATTAGCCTTATGCTAGGGATTTGGCTAAGACCACTACATAGAGGACCCAAAAGGGGATTTCTATTGGTCCATGACTTATTAATGGTGGTTGGCACTCCAACTCTACCAAGATACCCAACTTAGCATTTTGCCCCTAAAATCCCCCAAATGACCTAGATACCCTTGGGACCCCAAATTTGGCCAAAATTTCTGAATCTATCCAAAATACCCAACTTGGTTCAAAAATCATTTCAAACACGTTAAAAACACCCAAACTACACAAAATCATCAAAATTAACCAAATTACCAAAATGCCCCCTCCTTAGCCCCAAATTCCAAAAATTGCAAAAAATCCAAAAAAATCCCAAAACCTCCCAAATGCTCCTTATATCATTTTCATCAACTATTAGATGACCCAATTTGGCGAATTTGACAATCTTTGGCCAAAAACCCCAAATTGCTCTTTAAAGGCCCATGTAGTCCCCAAATTACCCCAAATGTCTATACAATTGATCTCAATTTACCCCAATTTTAGTTTTAAACTCAAACTGACTCTTGATATGATGAATCTAGACCAAATTCAAGCTCAATTGGTCCATTATTTGAACACAATTTTGTGCTAAACTAACAACCCAATTTTGCCCTTATGGCTTTGTTCCACTGAATTGAATCCATAGCCCACTCAATTGGCCATAGTTTGTGTTGAAAAATATTCATAACATCTCCATACATCAATATTGTCCTTAAATTGGCCTTGGTGACACCTCAATTTTGTTTGATTTCAACCTAAGTCCAAAAACCCTGAAATTTACCCCAAATTGGTCGTGTCTTAAAATCCCACCAAATTGAGGGACTTAACCCCAAAATTTCCACTCCATCCCTTCATGAAAAATCTCCACAGCACCTCCCTTAATCATTTGAACCATTTAATTTGGACTTAGCCTATGGCTAGCCCAACCTAGACCCATGTCTAGGCCAACATGACCAAATTGGCCAAATTTCAAAAATCCCTAAAATTGACCTGCCAATTGAACTCAAAATCACTTCAACCCTTCACCAAATATCTTCATAATAATCATATACACAATATTGATCATTCAATTGGGTCAATTGATATGGCTAACCTAGCACAAAACAAAACTTTGATCACTTGAACCCACATTGAACCTATGCATTAAAGATGGCCTAACCACCACAAGTTCATCAAATTAACTCCACCTCAGCCATTGGTTAGAATCTAAGACTGAGCCAAAACCCATATAACCACCTAAACTAAGCCATGGACCAAAAGTCCCCAAAATTAAAGGATTTTATTTCCAAAAAAGCACATGCTTAAGATAGCCTTACGAAAACTAAACTCCATTGCATTAAGTTGCTTTGACATATTCCCCTGGATGACCTGAGCACCTAGCCACCTCCCCCTACCATGGCCAAGTGGCCTAGTTGCTGGAGAAGCTCAAAACTGAGAGCCACCCCCATGGAACTTCACCAAAATCAAACCTAGACCTAAGAACCACAATGTAACCAAATATTTCTCCTGAGAGCCACCACATGAACATTTTTATAAAAACTCACCTCCACGACCATGGGAGATGTGCTAAAAATTTCTTAGAGATAGCCCCCAAAACTTCTCACAGAGCTTCTCTAAGATTCCCTCAGTGCAATCCAACCCTCTTCCCTCACTGAATTCCACTGTGGAAGTTTAATTTTGAGCTCAAACCTTTTCCAAAAACCAGGAAAAAGCTCATTACACTACCACAGTCCACAAAACTTCAATTACTTGAGCCCAAACATTCACAACTAAGAAAGAAACCCAAGCGCCAAAAAATCCCCCTCCTAAGTAGCCTTTATAATAGCTCTAGACTAATACCCGAAATCGGGTTTGATCAAAATCACACCTAGGTCTTACACCGGGACAAAAGAATCAATCCCTAGCCTCTTTGAGTCACAACAAACGTGCCAAGACTCTCTGATTAAAGCTTCACTTCTGAAAGCAAAGGTATAAAACTTCTCTCCCTCCCGAGCCTATTTGAACTCTCCATTTGTTTTGAGTTGACTTTAGGGCATCACAATCGTATAAATATGTTCCTTTAGTCCATATGACTATTTTAAAAAAATTCATCTAATTTGTGTAAGAAATGAGAGAGATCTTAAGGTTAGATAAAGGACAGTTCTCGGGCTAGGCTATCGCAGAAAATCACTGAGAGCCAACCGATCGCGCGTGTATCGGACGGACGGTCGAGATCAAGCCAGACAGCGCTTCGTAACATAAGTCGCGGGCCAAGTTAGCGCTGAGGTGGATGGCGGCGTCGAATGAGAGCGCTCCACGTGGTGCTTCAGAGCCATCGTAGATTGAGGTGGCGCCGCGCATTTAAATAGAAAAATAAGGATTTAAATAATTCTTAAAATGACCCATAACTTAAAAAATTCACATCTTGGTGTAGAAAAATCATAAAACTAAAATAAAAACATCCTCTTGGTCAGTGAACAGAGGAAAAAAGTTTGGAAATAATTTTAAGTCCATGTGATGCATATTTTATTTTTAATTAATTAAATACTGATTTGGAGCAATGGCTTGAAATTTTAGTATGTTGTTGCCTCTATCTTAAAAAACATTTCCTGATTTTTTCGAAGTCAGAGGAGATCCCTAGACAGAGAATCATATTTTTCAAATTATATGCATTATTGTCTTAAAATAATCATGAAAATTAGCATGTTGCTTAGAAAATCCAAGAAAATTTTGGAATGTTTACTATGACCAGGGAACCCTAAAAAAAATTTCTCATGAGCCATGTCATTCAAAATACACCTAATATTTACAAATCCTAAATCACTAACATAATTAACTTTGAAAAAAACAAACAAGAAAATTACTTGATTTTTTATCTCCACTACTTTCTAGGATCCAAAGAACTCACCATAAAAATTTCAAAGCATTTTGAGTTAATTTGGTAACTTAAGTTGATTTTTAAAGATAAATCACACTTTTGACACTTAAATGATTTTTAGAATATCAAAATATAACTCAAACATTTATAAAAGCTTAATTTTTGAGTTCTCTGTGATTAGTGGTATTTTTGAAAAATAAAATGGAGTTTAAAATAAAAACTTGATTTTTAACTTATTTTAAATATTTAAATAATTAAAAATCCATAAAAATCACAAAAATAATAAAATTAAAGAAAATGTTCTAAATTGCTTTCTAAGCACTTAGGAACAATTGGAATAATTTTCCTAATTTTCTAAATAAATATTCTAAATTCTAAAGCTTAAAAATAATTTTTAAATGCTAAAAATGAGTTTTCACTAAAATAATTCCAATAAGTCAAATAAAATTCAAAAAAATATAAAATTTTCTCCTCTAAGTTCTTTGACCTTAGGAAGACTTTTAAAAAATACAAAACTTAATTTTACCCATTTAAAAAATTTTATATTTAATAAATACCCCATAACTTAAAATAATTCCTAAAATGCAAATAAAATTCAAAAAATCATGAAATTTGGTCCAAAGTTTTCTCGGGTGTAGCTATACCTCCAGTAAAAATGTCAAGGGATTAGGATTTATCTTTGTCAGGTTAGGAATTTTCTTTACAAATCATATTTTTCCCTAAAAATAATTATATAAATTAAATTTTCAAAAATCACATTTTCTCCTCTCATGTTTTATTTGACCCATGAATGAGGTAGTATAAAAATTTCAAAGTCATTACAATTTAATTTGGCAAATTATGAAGTGTTAGAGCCTTAGAGGCAAATGTGTAATTTTGGAAATTTAGCCTAAATTAACATTTAGGCTTAATTTAAAGAGGGAAATGTGTAACCTCTGATCTTAATTTGGATGTTTGAAACATAAGGGGTTAATTGGTAGAAATCAACCTCACTTTCCCAATTGAAAAGATAAGTTAATAAATTTCTAAATTATTAAAATTTGGAAGTTTATTAAAATAAAATAAACCTTAGGCTTAGGGGTATGACTTTTGAAGTCAGTAATTAATCAATTTAATACCCCTATTTTGATTTTCAAATAAGATTTAAATCATGAATTCTGACTACCTAAAGCTTAATCTTTTCAAAACTAATTAAGACACTCACCTAGGTCTTAAGGGCTTAGTAGTGACTTAGGCTAACTCAAGTTTCATTTAAATAAGGATTAGAAAAGTAAACATCAACATCTTTCAAACACTACAAGCCTAAGTCAAAGTTTGGTTAAGTGTTCCAATAACACTAACTTGCCTTTTTAGGGGTCTTCACCCGCATAATTTTAAAAATTAAATTACAAATGATAATTACCCTATTCTTAAGGATAATTGAGACATCAATATTCATTGAGCATTATGGTGTTTATAGGAGGAATTATTAAGCAATATAAAAATTTTAAATGAACGGGACTTTCCACCAGGTAGCGAGAGAGTAGCACGGACCTGCTTCTTTCTATAGATCTGTTGAATAACTTGGAGATCTACTATACTTAATATACTTTGCTTGGCAACGTCATACTTAATTAAACTCCTAAGAACCCACTAAGATATGACCTAGGGTTAGATAGGTCGTCAAAATTTTACTTCCCATTTTATATAAACTGCCTTAACATGCCTTTTGAGATTCAAGTGGCGAACCGAGAAAACTCACCAGGTACGCTTTTACAATTTTCAGCATCGTCTTTCTTGTACTTTCATACTATACTTTTATACCTGCAAAATTTTCATGCTAAACAACGATGCCACCCCGCATGAAAACTAAAACTATCAGGATAGCTAACCGCGACTTTATATATGCTTAAAAATATAAGTATTTAATACTGCTGCTAAAAGAATTAATTCCTCAGCAACTGTACCAAAACATTAATAACATTTATAGATTCGATAAATATGGATGCAATAAATATTCAATATTTGTAAAGTCACATCTATCAACGCAAGTATACGTATCGCTCAAGCAATATAGGGCTTTAATGGAGTCCTAGATATCGATCCCACAGGGAGTAAGATTAGAATTACAAACTAAGATTTTAGAAAAGTAGTACTTTAATCACAAAAATGAAGTTCAATTTGCTTATCTGTTACTAATATGAAATTGAAATAAATATGTAATTTTAATAACTATTAAATAAATAATTATACTAATGAAGTTTCAAATGTGATATTCAATATATAAGAAAGCATCATTCTACTTGTCAAGAAATTATAATAAAGGGATAAAGTGAATTAGTTTAAATTATATTGTGTCAAATAGGATCATACATATTTTTTACCTTTTGGTCCTGGTATAAAGAACATTGACTAACCCTACGCTTGTTTATTGAATCTGCGGCTAGGTAGGGAGGATACCGGCTATCACTTCGGAGCCCACGTTCCCCTCATCTGAGGGCTAACATCTACACTTCAGCACCCAAACGATAAGATTGAACTGAGGATTTTAGTCTGTCACTCTAAAACCTCCAATTTTATGCCTCATAATTTTATTTTCCTATTTATTTGCACCTAACTTCCAAGGGCTTTGACCTCCCTGAATCTTGGATTAAATCTTCACTTTAGTTGTAAAACTCAACATATTTTAACAAATCAATTAGCCAGATTGAAAGTAAATTAAGATCGAAGTGAAAAGATCATCACAATTTCTTAAACATTTTCATGGCTTCACCAATTCAAATCACCATTTCACAAATCTCAAGACAAGGAGAAAGATAGAGAAAACTACTCAGAGCTCATAGGGAAAACACAACAAAACTCAAAATTCATATATAAAAAGAAAGTCTTACAAACTACAAAAATAAATAAACATATCTCTACTTTCTCCTCAAGAAAACTCCTAGAAGTTCCTCTGAATCTCTTCCTTTTTTTACAGCACACATAATTTCTCTTCAAAGCGATAAGGAGGAATAAATCTCTCACTTTCCCTCCACTCTTACAATCTCTTGAAGAATTTATTACAATTTAGACTCTCTACACTTGTTTCACACTTCAATTTTGAGTCTCTCCCCCTCTATTTTTAGCTAAAGTCTTCTCTTTAAAGATGTGGATGAGCTTTCGCAAGAGTTGCCTAAGCATCCCTTCAAAATTTGTCCTTATCCAAAGCATAGTTGGTCATAACCGTCAAGCTCGCCGTTGGCGGCCTCGAGGGTGACTTTGGCAGACCTTCTTAATGAAATAATTCTGGAGTCTCAAGAAAATCCTGCCGTCGGTGGGGTCGATGGTGCTATCAGTGCCCTAGTTCAATTATTCACATTTTGGTCCTTTTTGCTCCAAATTCACTCCTTTTTACATATTTTTGCTCCAATGACCCTAATTCATCATTCCTGCAACCAAACATAAAAAATACCTTTCTTTAAAGTTCAATATCATCAAAAATAGTATAAAATAGGTATGAAAATCTCAACATATTTTTCTCTGGTCAAAATCCCCCAAACTTAACTATTACTTGTCCTCAAGTAATTTTAGTACTATATAAAAGTTATGATCTATTGTAGTAAAGTTTTAATTCAGAAAAACTTTAAGTTTGATTTAAATAAATATCATACTGACATTTTCAGATAAAATTCAAGTAATTGAATTAAATCTAATGTCACAAGATTATCTAATAATCAAATTTAAGAGTTCTAGTTTTCTATTCTTTTAAAGAATGACTATATGTTGCAATATTAAGACATTTAGAATATTCAAATGATAGTAACTTCATGAGAACACTACTAGTAAAAGATCTATTCAATAAATATAAGTTCGAGAATGTATTTAAGTTTTCCCTTTAGGTAGGTCCAGTGAAGCCAATTTTTGATTAGGCATATCCTCAAGCTTCTCCTCACTTTCATATTTTTTTCTTTTTTTTCTCTTTTTCATCTGGATTGCTTTCAATCCTATATATATTTCTTTTCTTTTCAGGGATTGTTTTCAATCCTTTATTTTTCCTTTTTCAAGTGAGGATTACTATATCTGGATAGCCTTTAATGATTTTGAACATCACCTTTCTTTCCCTAAATTTGAAACTCAAAGCATTCTGTTACCTTATAAATATTTCATTGTTTTTACATCATTGAGCCCCGGTCTTTTCTTCTCAAATGAATTTCCAAATTTTTAATACTTCAAAATATAGTTTCCTTTACTTTAAATTGTTAACTATAATCTTATTCTCTTTTACTAAACATCTTATGTTAAAAAATTAATTTTCATTACAAAAATACTTCTTTAAATCTACCATTCATCAGATTCAGTACTGGATTCTCATTTAAGATCACCCATTGATTACACATGAACGAAGATGTTGTAGAAGGATCGAAATGGAAATTCTTCATTAGATTCCTCTTCTATTAATTTCATCCTCCTCGTCAGCCATTTTAAACTATCTTCTAAATGTCCAAAGTGCTCAAAATGTTCTTTCATCCTCCAGTCTAGATGATCGAAGAAATCAGAGATATTATTAATCGCATTCATGACATTTTGTACCACCTTCTCCAATTTCTTTATTTAGAGCAGGATCACCAGAGTCTTGTCAGGAATTAAGGGTTGAACTGGCAGTGCATTCTGAGATGATTGATCTACTATAATGGCCATGTCATTTTAGTCTTCAAAAGCTGGGAATCTCTCAGTTGGGTCCGAAGGCTATCAAGGTAGAAGTACCTTTTTCCAATTTTTGTAGGACACTTAGAATAGACTGCAAATTGAGAAAATTATGGAAGAGTGTCCAAGCCCATAAGTTGATCCATGAACGATTAGGCCCAAAACTGACTTCACAATTATTGATCTAATATCAATTGGAAGTCCCCTTAGATGCAATAATTCAAAGTAGCACTTTCTTTAGAAACTTTACCGATCTTCATTGTCAGTAACAGTTTCACAGAAATAAAAAAAGTGATAATGTTTCGAAAAGGGATTTAGGAGTGTCGCAGAAAAACAAACATACCCGTTTTCTCTCATTTCCCAATCTTCAGTTTTGTACGCTAAATATTGGTAAATTTCATTCATCTGGTTTCTTGTTTTGATGAAGTTGGAATAGTGGCAGACAGGAACGTTCTCGATCATGTATAACTCATTGATTCATGTAGGAGTGAAAGTGATCAATCTACCTCATACATAAACGACTCCCTAGTTGCTTCCATGTAAATTTGCATAAAATTCCTTCACCACAGGAATAACCACGGTGGTGGTAGTATAAAACATCACTTCCTATCTTCGTCGCACTATCATCTCTTCAATTGCAGTAGAGGGATTATTCAATCCTCGATTTATGAATCCTCATTCTTTGATCAATCTTTTCTTCGTTAGTAACTTGTTGAAGATTCGAAACGCTTCCGCACTATAAACTTTTGCCGATTGAAAACTCACATTATGGGATTATCTGAGGGAATTGGACGCTATAGGAATGAAATTGGTGGATTTTCACTTCATTTTTGGGGAAATATGACTTTAGGAATCAAATTTGGGAGTTTAAAATGGTAACTCCTGCCCAAAAACCGCAAAAAACTGCCATTCAAACTCTAGAAACCGCCATCTCACCGGTCTCGCCGTCGGCGGGGTCGAGGGCGCCATTGGCAAGCCTCTGTATTTATTTTTCCTGGACTCTTGGGAAAACCTACCATTGACAGCGTCAAGGGCACAGTCGGCGGCATCAAGGGCGCCGTCAGCGCCCAAGGAAAAAATTGCACAGTTTTGCTCTGGTTCGAATGCCTTCTAATTTTTCTTTATGGATCCAATTCTTATGATGATTTAAGATTAAATAAGAGTAGTAGAGCTTAATACTGCCACAAGCTAACGATAATTTCAAATTAAAACTACAATAATTGCAATAAAAATAAAGATAACTATGGCTTGCCTCTCATAGAGCGCTTGGTTTAACGTCATCAGCTTTACCTATTCCGGTGTAATTCAGGTGGACTGATCATTAAGACCTCTTTAAAACTTTGTCTTTTACCCTCAAAATAAGATTTTAATCTGTGTCCATTTACTTCAAATCTATTTTTAGCATCTAATAATTCATTTCTTAATTCTTCCAATACATTTAATTATAACAATCTCTACTTACAAGCATCTGTCAAATTATAATTGAATTCCTTAATCTCTTAATATGCTTTACGCTCCAATTCAACTTGTAAGTGACAAGTCTTTCCAAAAATCAGTATGTAAGGAGTCATTCCAATATGAGTTTTATAAGCAGTCCTGTAAGCCCATAATGTTGTATCCAGTCTAGTGGACCATTCTACTCTACTAGGATTTACAGTCTTTTCAGGTATTTGTTTAATCTCTTTGTTAAAAATTTCAGCTAACCCACTGGTTTGAGGATGATAGGCAGTAGTGATAATCATCCTAGGCATTCCGTATCTAATGAAAATATTTTTCATTAGAAATCTTGAAATACTTTTAGCATCACAACGAGGTAAAACTTGTGCTTCAATCCACTTAGAAACGTAGTCTACTACAATTAATATATATAAGTTCCCAAATGAAGGAATAAATGGTCCCATGAAATCTAATCCCCAAACATCAAAGATCTCAACTTCTAATATGAAATTCAGAGGCATTTCATTCCTTCTAGATATATTGCGTACTCATTGACATCAATCACAAATTTTTATGTGTCTATAAACATCTCTAAAGATAGCAAAGCAATAAAATTTAGCTGGTAAAATTTTATATGCAGTTTTATCAATCAGATCCTTACATTATTTATATAAATAAGGCTCATCCCAAAATTATGCTTTTGCATCATAAATGAATTTCCTTTGTTGTTACAATGTCAGCATTAGTGGCAAAATATCACTTACAATAAAGTTAACAATATCATCACACCATGGTATTTTCCACTCATTAATATTATAAAGTTGTTCATCAGGGAAATTGTCGATAATTTCATTGTCAGTGTCAAATAATTCATGGTTTTCTAATCTCGACAAATGATCAACAATTTGATTATCATTTCCCTTTCTATCAATAACCACAATATCAAATTCTTACATCAAAAGTAACCATCTAATCAACCTTTGTTTGGCATCTTTCTTTTGCATTAAATATTTAATAGTAGAGTCATCAGTGTGCACAACATATTTAGCTCTAATTAAATAAGATCTAAATTTATCTAAAGCATATACAATGGCCAGTAACTCTTTTTGAGTGATAGTATAGTTAATTTCTGCTTCATTAAGAGTTTTTCTAGCGTAGTATATAACTTTAAAAATCTTTTCGGACCTTTGCCCAAGAACAGCTCCAATAGTATAATCACTAGCATCACACATCAGTTCAAATGGTTTCTCCCAGTTAGGTCAAACTATAATAAAGGATTTGATTAATTTTTGCTTTAATAACTCAAAGGCATTTAAACAACTTTTAGAAAAATCAAATTTCTTGTGCTTTTCTAAAACTTGGCATAGAGGTTTGGTAATTATTGAAAATATTTAATAAAGCACCTGTAAAAACCAACATGTCCAAGAAAACTCTTAATTTCTCTTACATTAATAGGAGGTGTTAGTTTAGATATAATTTCAATTATTTTCGGGTTCATTTCTACATCATCTTCCAAAATTTTATGTTCTAACACAATTCCTCCTGCAACCATAAATTGGCCTTTCTCCCAATTCATAACCAGGTTAGTTCTTTCTCATAACTCTAAAACTTTTTTGAGATAAGTTAAGCATGCATCAAATGATGTTTTAAATACAGAGAAATCATCCATAAATACTTCTAATCCATCATCAATTAACTTACTAAATATAGACATCATACATTGCTGGGATGTTACAGGTGCATTACTTAATTTGAAAGGCATTCTTTGAAAAGCAAAAGCTCCAAAAGGACTAGTAAATGTTATCTTTTCTTGATCCTCAGGAGCAATAAGAATTTGATGGTAACCGGTATATCCATCTAAAAAACAAAAATATTTGTGCCCAGCAAGTTTATCTATTATTAGATCTAAAAAGGGTAAAGAGAAGTGATCTTTCCTGGTGGCAGTGTTTAATTTTCTATAATCAATGCAAATACGTCACCCAGTAACTTGTCTAATAGGTATGAATTCATTATTTTCTTTTGTATCAATTGTCACTCCTCCTTTCTTAGGAACACAATGAACTGGACTTACCCACGCACTATCTGAAATAGGATATATAATTTCAGTGTCTAACCCTTTCAAAGTTTTCTTCTTAACTACTTCTTTCATCATTGGATTTAATCTCTTTTGTGGATCAACTCTTGGTTTATATTTTTCACCTAATATAATTTTGTGCATACAGATCGAAGGACTGATTTCCTTAATATCAGCTAAGGTCCAACCAAAAGCTTTCTTATATCTTTTCAATGTATCTAACAGTCTTTGCTCTTGCAAATCTTTTAATTCTGAAGATATAATAACATGTAATATAGATGAGTCTCCCAAAAACACATACTTCAAGTGGCTAGGCAATATTTTAAACTCAAGTTTAGGTGGTTTTATAAATGACGGAAATAGATTCTTATCAATATTTTCCGTAATATCCAGCATCTCAAATCTTTTCTGAACATAATCTAATTCTTTAATTTCTAATTCGTCCAACATAACTTCATCACTCTCTTCAAATTGTTCTTTCTCTTCAAAATGTTCTTTAAAATGTTCTTTTAATAGATGTTCACTAATTTCCATCTGAAAACATTCATTATCTCTTTCAACAGTAGGGTATTTCATAAATTTCATAATGTTAAAAGTCACTTCTTGATCATTAACTCTCATAGTTAATTCTCTTATTTGAACATAGTTTTTCTAGTAATGAAGTCACTTCTTGCCCATTCTCGTATATATCATTAATCTCTATCATAGTTTTTCTAGTAGCTAAAAATGGTTTGTCTAAAATGATATATATATTTTTTTATTTCTCTATATCTAAAACAATGAAATCCATAGGAAAGATAAATTTAACCACTTTTACTAACAAATCTTCTATAACTCCCTTAGGATATTTAACTTAAAGATCTGCTAACTGAAGAGTTACAGAAGTATGTGAGACTTCTTCTAATCTTCATCTTTTGAAAATTGATAGAGGTATAATATTAATGCTGGCTCTCAAATCACATAAAGCTCTTCCATAAAATTTTTCACCGATAGCACACGGTATAGTGAAACTGCCAGGATCTTTTACCTTTTCAGGAGGCTTTTTCTGAATAATTGCACTACACTCTTAGCTAAGTGAAACTGTTTTGTTATCCGTGAACTTTCTTTTCTTGTTCAAAATATCTTGCATAAATTTCACAAAATTGGGCAGTTGCTCTAAAGCTTCTACGAAGGGAATATTTACCGTTAACTTCTTAAGAATTTCTAAAAATTTGGAAAATTATTTATTCTGTTTATGTTGCTTCAATCTTTGAGGAAATGGTGGTGGAGGTTTCTCCATAGTAATCTTCATTAGTGTAAATGGATATTCTAAATCTGGGTATTCATGATCCTTTTCTTTATCGATATCCACTTTTTCTTTTTCAGTTTTCGTTTCTTCTTGTACTCTTATTTCCAATTTTTTTCCACTTTGCAATTGTATTTCTTTGATTTGTTATTTTCCTTGATCTTAAGGATTTGGTTCCACATTGTTAGGAAAAGTTCCCAATGTTCGTTTACTAAGTGTAGTAGCGATATGCCCTAATTGGCTTTCAATATTCTTAATAGCGGTTCTATGATTTTACTAAATCCTAGAGGATAAGAAGTTCTATAGTTAACATTTCCTTGGTTGGATGAATTTTTTAATGGGTTCACTGGGTTGTTCACCCATTGATGATTTTTAGAAGAATTGTTATTCCAATTAAAATTTGGATGATTCATCCAACCAGGGTTATAATAGTTTGAATAAGGGTTGTTAGGTCTATTAATAGCATTTAAAGTCTCATATGAAGGTTGAACGTCCACAAAGTGCCCAGATGAATTCTCTTCCATCATAGGAGGTGTTGGAGAATAGTTAAACCCATAATGATCTAATATCTTTGATATTGTAGCAATCTGCGAAGCTAACATAGATAGTGCATCAGAATCATGGATACTAGCTACCCTTGTATGATTTACCCTTTCAAAGGACCATTGAAAATTGTTGGTAGCCATCTCTTTTATTAATGAATAAGCATCATCAAAAGATTTTTGACATTAACATACCACCAGCCGCAACATCTATAATCGATCTAAGTGATCCAACTAATCAATTATAAATAGATTGAATTATAAACCAATCTGGTAACGAATGATGAGGGCATTTCCTAATAAGATTTTTAAATCTCTCCAAAATTTAGTATATTGACTCTACATCAATTTGACAGAATGATGTTATGTCATTTCTAAGTTTAACAATTTTGGATGGAGGGAAATAATTGGATAGAAATTTCTGTGAAAGTTCCCTCCAAGTTCTAATAGATCCTGGTACTAACGAATTTAACCACATTTTAGCCTTATCCCTCAATGAAATAGGAAAAAGTCTAAGTCTAACAACATCGTTTGAGACTCATTCATACTACAGTTCTAAAAAACTAGCGAGGTGTAAATTAAGATCTGCATTTGGTGTACCTCTGAATTGATTGTTTTGTATCATTTCGATAATAACAGGTTTTAGCTCAAATGAAATAGCAGCTACATCAGGATTTTGGATAGATAAGTGAATTTCATCTGCTTTAGGATTTGCATAATCTTGTACGGGTCTAGGTTGGTGTTCATTTTCTATTCCTTGATTGCTCAGGTTGTTTTCCATTGTATCAGAATTTCTAGGTTTTCTTCACAATTTTCTAATCTTTCTAATAGTGCGTTCTAAATCCGAATTGTAGTGTACAAGATTTTCAGGTCCAAATTTACGCATACAATTTGAAATCAGTACACTGTAAAACAAATAACTAAATAAGAAAATAAGTTGCAATTCAAGTAAAAATTTTATAATAATCCTAATTTGTCTGTTACTCTAATTTTAATACTTGTTTTCTCACTCCCCGACAACGACGCCAAAAACTTGACCGCAACTATATATATGTTTAAAAATATAAGTATTTAATACTGCTGCTTAAAGATTTAATTCCTCAGTAACTGTACCAAAACTTTAACAACTGTTAGAGATTCAATAAATATGGACGTAATAAATATTCAATAATTGTAAAGTCACACTTATCAAAGCAAATATATGTATCGTTCAAGTAATATAGAGCTCTAATGGAGTCCTAGAAATCGATCCCACAGGGTGTAAGATTAGAACTACGAACAAAGATTTTAGAAAAGCAATACTTTAATCACAACAACGAAGTTCAATTTGCTTATCTGTCACTAATAAGCAATTGAAAAAAATATGTAATTTTAATAACTATTAAATAAATAATTATACTAATGAAGGTTCGAATGTAATATTCAATATATAAGAAAGCATCATTCACCTTGTCAAGAAATTATAGTGAATGGATAAAGTGAATTAGTTAAAAATATATTGTGACAAATAAGAACATACCAATTCTTTACCCTTTGGTCCAGGTATATAGAACATTGACTAATCCTACGCTTGTTTACTGAATCTTCGGCTAGGCTGGGAGGATACTGGCTATCTCTTCAGAGGTCCCACGTTCCCCTCATCTGAGGGCTAACATCTACACTTCAGCACCCAAACGATAGGACCAAATTGGGGATTTTAGTTTGTCACTCTAAAATCTCCAATTCTACGCTAGAAAATTTTATTTCCCTATTTATTTACACCCAACTTCCAAGGGCTTTGACCTCCCAAAATCTTGGTTGTAATGTTCACTTTAGTTGAAAAACTCAACATATTTTAACAAATCAGTTGGCCAGATTGAAAGTAAAATAAGATCGAAGTGAAAAGATCATCACAATTTCTTAAACATTTTCATGACTTCACCAATTCAAATCACCATTTTACAAATCTCAAGACAAGGAGAAAGACAAAGAAAACTACTTAGATTTAATGGGGAAAACACAACAAAACTCGAAATTCATATATAAAATGAAAGTCACACAAACTACAACAATAAATAAACTTATCTGTACTTTCTCCACAAGGAAACTCCTTAAAGTTCCTCTGAATCTCTTCCTTTCTTTACAACACACAGAATTCCACTTCGAAGCTGCAAGCAGCAAGAAATCTCTCATTTTCCCTCCACTCTTACAATCTCTCCAAGAATTCCTCACAATTTAGACTCTCTACACTTGTTCCAAACTTCAATTTTGAGTCTCTTTCCCTTTATTTTGGTCAAAGTCTTCTCTTTAAAGATGTAGATGAGCTTTCCCAAGAGTTGCCTAAGCATCCTTTCAAAATTTGTCCTTATCCAAAGCCTAGTTGGTCATAACCACTGAGCTCGCCATCAGCGGCCTCGACAACGCCGTCGGCGAACCTTCTTATTAAATTAATTCTGAAGTCTCAGGAAAATCTCACCGTCCACGGGGTCGATGGCACCGTTGGCACCCAAGTTCAAATTTTGACATTTTGGTCCTTTTTGCTCCAAATTTGCTCCTTTTTGCATCTTTTTGCTCCAATGACCCTAATTCATCATTCCTGCAACAAAACATCAAAAATACCTTTCTTTAAAGTGCAATATCATCTAAAAAAGTATAAAATAGGCATTAAAATCTCAACATATTTTCCTTTGGTCAATAGCCACAAAACTAAAACCAAAACTAAAATCAATCAAGATAAAATTCACCCCCACAACATTCAAAATATAAGACAACTCAAAATTTAATCACAAACATCACACAAAACTACAACTTCAACTAAATTAAGACATCTCTATAGGATGATCGGGAATTCCTCGGAGGAGGTATCCTACGAATGCTAATGAGGCTTCCCACATTCTAAATGAAATTATGGAACTCATTAAGTTAAGTTTAGTAAATTCATTTAGATTAAGTGAATCCAATTGAAAATAGTGGTGTCGGAATGAGGGAACCATAGGATCCTAACCGGTGTCGCTCTAATCAACTTTAATATGCCCCCATAAAATTTAAAGAACTTCAACTATAGGGCCACCTGATTTGACATCATAACTTGACACATTAGAATGCTCAAACTCATCGTAGCAAGAAGCTTGGAGGTAGCATGGTGGGCAGCACAACCATCTTCAACTGCAAAACCTGCCTTCCTCAACTAAACCAATCGTCCTTCCTTAGAGTTAAACAATAAAGCCATAAGTCTTCGAGGTTCCTTGCTTATGCAACGTAAATCCTCACCTTATCTTTAGGCATTTGTATAGCTCTGTTATACGATCTAAGCCCTAACTCGTTTTAGGACTCTAAGGTTGTCATTTGTTGTGACCTAAATCTTCATATCTTCCAGGCTATTTGTGTGATAGTTTCACACGAATGTAAGTCCTAACAAATAAAATTGGCAGGATGATACACCTAAATATTCCTCCTCAAAACTGAAGCAAAACTTTAGAATAGCTTGGGAAGTCACCGAGGTTCTCCTCTCGATCCATGACATCCCCAAGTTCTTCCTTCTTTAGGCTCTACAACAAAATGTTCCAAATTTGAACCAATCCCCTTTCACAGCGCTACGTCCGATCTTATTGAAATGTCCTACCCTTTGAAACTCTATGACGATAATATTTCCTAGTTTTTTATCGAGAGTTTTCTTAGGTGACTTTGGTCATTTAATATATAATTAACTATAGTGGCTTTCCCTTCTAGGAAGCATGTCTGAACCCAGCTTAATATAAACCCTATTTATTTATTTATATTAAATTGGGGAACTTATCGGCAATTAAAACGGTTTTGCAGACCAAACGGATGTCATTTTTTTCTTTAGTTTATTTGATCGAGCCTCATCCTCAAGTCTTGTGTTTATCCCTCAAGATATATAGAGGGTTTAAGGTACAACGCTCTTTCATTTAAACTGTGAAAAATATGGGGTTAGTTTGATTTCATATTTTTCTAAAACTAAATATATATATGTAAATTAAATGTCCTTCTGAAGGGGGGGATGGCATTTCGATTCTGGTGACCGACAGTTTCTTACGGGCAAGTCCCCTCAACCAAAAATAGCACCGACAGCTGCTGGCGACAATGCTGGGGACAAGCTTTTCTCTCCAGACAAATCAAGAAATATTATCTTCTCACATTGGTAATATGTCCATGTCCCTCTTGGACCAAATTACCCTTCGTCCGTTGGCATACTTTACCCATTTCTGTCTTGGGAAGGTACAACCAACTCCTTGGACTTCAGGATTAGCTATTCAACCGTCTTTGAATAGAGGGATTCAGAAGATCATTAAGGACTCCTTAAATTTTCATGTTGGGTTAGACCCCAAATAGGTGTGTCGGTGGACTAGTTCCACCTGGGCGTTGTTTGCCATTAAATGGGTCCCGCAGTGGGTCCTAAAATGCTTCACATTTCACTTCTAATTTGATTTGCTATCTTACAAATTATACCAAATCGTGTTGTGCTGCGCGCACTTTGAAATTTTCCTATAATAATTAAACTTTACACCTCTTAATTTTTCTTAAACAAAATTTTAAAACACCCATAAATTAAGACCCGTGCGGTCTATAGATCAACCTCTACTTTCAGTGCTGGCACTAAAAATTATGTGGTTTTTGGCCATATAGCTAACCCCAAAACTTTTTTGTTTTCAAGCCTGCTGCAACGGCCTACCCAATGCTGGCCTTTTTCTGTAACCTGCCAACGAGTCAAGAAGCCCCCAACCTCACTCCTACCATCAAATTTGGAGCTGGATTTGAAGATCTCGAGGTCATCCTTGAGAAAGCCAATTTGTAGTAATGAAGATTGCCGCTCTGGAAATACAAGAACCATCTGCACAATTCAGCCTTAAATGACTTCAAAATTTCCATTCCTGCAAGAAGTCTAAAACTACTATCGTCATTGTACCAGTCAAACCTGCTAGCCCCGCTACTATTAAGGGGAAAGAAGTAATGATTATTGATTTGGTCTCGGATTTGGTACAGTCGAACCAGTTGATGATTCTAAATTTAACATGATTGTTACTGGTGAGTCAGAAGAGGGATGTCTCGATATAGAAGATGACTCTAATGACAAACCAATAGAAGTTGCTCTGCCAGAATTTGAGGAGAAAATTAAATCTACCATTGATGAATTGAAAGAAATTAACATCAGGACTGAAGAACGATCCCGACCTACATTTATAATTTCTCTACTCAATGAAGAAGAACCTACAGAATTGATTAAACTATTAATAGATTTTAAAGATTGCTTCGCATGGAGCTACGATAAAATGTCATGACTGTCCGCAAAAGTTGCAGTCCATAAACTCAGAATGGACAAGAATATAACCCTAGTAAAACAAGCTCCATGGAGAATGCACCTCGAAATAGAAAAAGAAGTCATCGCCGAGGTGAAGAAATTAATAGATGCCAACTTTGTAAAAGAAGAACAATACCCCACATGGTTGGCTAACATTGTACCTATTAAGAAGAAAAATAGACAGATCTGTGTTTGTGTCGACTTCATAGATTTGAACAAGGCATGTCTAAAAGATAAATTTTCACTACGCATACCAGAGATGATGGTGAATATCGCTTCAACACAAGAAATTTTCTCCTTCATGGACGTATGGTCGGGATACAACCAAATTAAGATAGTTCCCGAGGATTTAGCACTTATAATATTAAGAACACCGATTGGAATTTTTTGCTACACATTGATGTCGTTCCGCCTAAAGAATGTCGGAGCAACATATCAGCATGCAATGATGAAGATTTTTTACGACCTCATTCACAACCAAGTAGAACGCAACGAAAAATAGACCATTTATCTGATTTAAAAATCGTGTTTGAACGGTTATGACGATATGACCTTAAAATGAATCCTTAAAGTATTCCTTCAGCATTACTTCTGAGAAATTTCTGGGATTTGTTGTATGTCATAGGAGAATCGAGATCGACCTTAATAAAATTAAATCTATCTCGCAAATGCCTCCTCCTAAAACCTTGAAACAACTACGTTCCTTCAAGGGGAAGTTGGCATATTTGAGGTGCTTTATTTCTAATATCTCAAGTAGATGTCAACCTTTATGGGCATTAATTAAAAAGGACCCAAATTTATTTGGGAAGAAAAATGCTAGCGGGCTTTTGAGGACATTAAAAAATATTTAATGACAGCTTCTGTCTTGGCAGCCCCTATCCCGGGGAAACCATAGATACTTTATACTGCGGTCTTAGATGACTCTCTTGGACCCCTCTTAGCCCAAATCAATGATGAGGGTAAGGAAAATTCACTCAACTAATTGATTCATCGCTTAATACCGATGGAGATAAGGTATCCAACTATTTAGAAGCATTCTCTGGCGCAATTTTTCACCGTTCAAAAGCTTAGGTATTACATGCTTTCTCATAAGATTACCCTAATTTTGAAAGTTAATCCATTGCAATTTCTGATGGCTCGACCAACAATCTCCAGACGTTTAGCAAGATGGTCAATAATTTTATTGCAATTTGATATAACTTTTGTTCCCCTCTGTACTATCAAGGGACAGATACTAGCAGACTTTCTCACCACACACCCACTGTCAGCTGGGTCCTCTCTCAACGACGAGTTACTAGACGAGCACATATTACAAATGGAATTCTTCAGTAGGCAATGCTGGGAGATGTACTTTGATGGTGCTTCATCAGCCAGAAAAGAGAAAGGATCAGGCACAGTTATACCAGGCAAAGCAGGGATCAGTTTGATTTTTATCATGCCAAATAAGGGTATGTTGAGATTCTCATACCACCTGACAGAGCCGTGCACAAACATTGAAGCAGAATATGAATCTTTAATCATCGAGTTGGAAGTGGCAATCTCAATGGATATTACAAACATTGCCCTTTATGGCGACTCCCAACTCGTCATCCAACAAGTTGCCGAACAATACAAAATTTTGAAACCAAGATTAGCAGATTACCATCGGTACACGATGAAGCTCTTGGAGAAGATTCCTAATGTAACTTTTTACTGGATTCCTAGGGGAGATAATTCTCATGTCGATGCTCTAAAAAAACTCGCTAAGGAAATGATATGTCCCCTGAAAAATTCCATTAAAAGCACAGTGCAAGGAAAACAAGTCTTGTCCCAAGTTGATCTCAAAACTCTACACAAGCTTGGAAAAGAAGAAATAATAAATACAGTTGCAGACATCAATGAAAATTGGCGCAAGTCATTAATAGAATATTTGCATACCGGAAAGCTGTCAGAAGACAATTCTAAAGCACATCATATCACAAGAAGGGCCATGTCTTACGCCCTGGTGGGAAACATTCTCTTCAAAAGATCATTCGACCAAATGTGGCTACGGTGTTTGAGCAGAGCCCAAGCACATAATATTGTCAAATAGGTACATGCTAGATTGTGTGTCGCTCACCAGTCAGGGCCAAAAATGAAAATAAAAATCAAAAGACCCCAGGTATTATTGGCGAGCAATGATGTCCTTCTGCATCAATACAACCAGAAAATGTCATAAATGCCAAGTGCATGGAGTGGTCTTACACCAGCCTCCAAATGTACTATACCCAACTGTTGCCTCATGGTTGTTCAAGTGTTAGGGCACAGACATAATAGGTCTGATAGACCCTCCATCTTCTAAAGGACACAGGTTCATACATGCCGCTATAGATTACTTCTCAAAATGGGCAGCGGAAGTACTGTTACGTGAGGTTACAACATAGCACATCCTTCAATTTTTCAAAAGCCAAATTATCTGCCATTTTGAAGTACCACGAAGAATAATTTTGACAATGGGATAGCCTTCAGAAGCACAAAGATCAACAATTTTGTCAAAATACATGAGATAGATTGGAGATACTCTACTATTTACTATCCCAGAGAAAATGGTCTGGCTGAGGCTTTCAACAAAACACTGGTACAGATTTTGAAGAAAACACTGGATGAAAACAAAAGGGATTGGAACAACAAACTATTAGAAGCATTGTGGGCCTACGAGATGACTTTCAGGACTCCCACTCAGTGTACAACCTATATGCTCGTGCGGGTCCAAGGCCGTGCTACCACTAGAAATCCAGACACCGTCTCTTAGAGTTGTTGTTGCCAATCAGCTCACCACAAGAGAAAGTGATAAACTCAGACTTGAAGAACTGGAAAGTCTTGAGGCAAAATGACTAGAAACACAACAACATTTGTAGCTTTACCAGGCAAAGATGGTACAAGCCCATGAAAAATTGGTCCACCTAAGGACATTCAATGTTGTTGACCTCGTACTTGTGCTCAAAAGGCCAATTCTTGCTCGCCACAAAATATGTGGAAAGTTTGAGCCAACTTGGGAGGGACCATTTGTAGTTGAAAAGGTATACACAGGAGGAGCCTACTAGTTAGTGTACCTTAAGGGCGAAAGACCTAAGTTACCAATAAATGAACAATATCTAAAAAACTATTATGCAACCTAACGTCACTTGCCTCTGCTTGCTTTGAAACTTTGGTTGTTCTAGGGTTATCCATGTGGCGAAATGTCTATGAGATGGTCCAAATTTTGTAATTAACCTCAATATAATGAAAATTTTGAGAAAAAATTTTAAACTTCAAATTCTCTCCCTTCCACTTTTGAGTATAATGTTCCGCAAAAATTTAAACAAAATTCATACATAAATAAGTAATTCATTTCAATAAAATAAGTTAAAATTCACTTCAATAAATACTTTTTTTTGTTCTTGTTCATGCCAAGTTTCGACCCACTGACATTTTTCCTGTCGTCTGCTAAAAAATGTTGGGACAGAGGCTAATCTTTGCTTTCAATGAAGGCTGAAACCTCATAATAAATCAGGAGATGGCACCGCAGGGCGGTACCGTAGACTTCAACATGGATTTTAGCCAGGTTGACATGGACTACAAAGGACCTCTCGTGGATGTAGTCAGCTTCAAAGAGAAAGATGGATTGCCTTCACTACTGAGGGTGAATGCCAAAGATAATGTATCACACAAAGGCAAGAACGTGATAACAGAGCAAGATCAGATGGAAGGGCCTAGCTGTCTGCCCTCCATGGTAGCTACACCAATTGGAGGCCTAGTAGCTGCCAATAACGAACGACTGCCAAGTACTTCTCTTCGCAGGAAGCAATGTAGCAACGCCAGCCGCAAGAAGCAGAGGGCTTTTCTACGAATGGAACACAAATGTCAGAGAGAGACGAACAACTTGTTCCTGAGGGGCATATTTATGATCAAGACCTAAAAGAAACTTCTGCTAGCCTACCCACCACGAATGAAGAACCATGGTTCATGACAGAGTTAGATACACTTTCAGTTTTAGATGTTTTATGCAAGGGTTGCCTGACATGCAACACCGAAATACAGGTCCGGGGCATCAGCCACGGGGGCGTTTGTAGAATGCCTGGACAGCAACGTCCTACATTTACAACGATTCAGCACATTAGAAGAGTATACCTTCAGCACCGACGGGTCTCAGACTTCAGATTTTATGATGGATGAGTCATACGTCCCACTAGGGACAAATTAGTATGTACTATGGTGCCCAGGGTTGTACATCCCGCTAGATGTCGAGTCTCGTGTTCCAGATCAATCAGTGCCAGTTTGGGTTCCTACCAATGCTTGGAGGGAGAAACGCCCACGGCAGCTACCGACCCCTAGTAAGATGGAGTACTACAAAATAAGCAAAGTAAATAACCAAAATTTAAATTTTATGAAGAAGTTCAGGGAAAATTCATCAACATACTAGAGGGATTAGAACTGTGTACCAGAGTCTTCTCAGAGACTAACGAACAAAGTATACTTGACTGCATTGCTGACCTAAGGGATAGAGGTCGAGCAGGTTTACTTATGGAAAGTACCTATTTCGAGCCAAGGAAATGGATGCAAGGAAAAGGGAGGATTACTATTCAGTGTGACTACTGCTAAAACTTCACAAATGACAGACATGGGAATTCTCATAGGGTCCTCAGACACAACCAAGTAAATCAACTACCGTCAATGATAAAGTGGATGATCAAAAGAATGGTCAAATAGAGTATTTTGCCCGCTACCTTCATTCCAAATAGTTGTATTATCAACATCTACGATGAAGGTGACTACATCCCCCCTCACATCGATCATCATGATTTTGTAAGACCATTATGTACGGTATCATTTCGGAGCAAGAGAAATATATTATTTGGGAAAGAAATCAATATCGTCGGCCTTGGTGAGTTCAGAGGCTCTATCGAGATTCCTCTCCCAGTCGGTTCAGTCTTGGTTCTTAAAGGAAACTGTGCACATGTCGCCAAACATTACATTCCAGAGGTATGACACCGTATGGTGTCTGTAACTTTCCACAAGATGGATGATAGAAAAATACCATATGGACTCCAGCCGGACCCAGAACTGGAAGAGCTACTACCGTATGAGCTATGAGAGGGTTGTACCTCTAAGTACATGTAAAGGTAACTCTTAACCTGGAGGATGACTTAGAAGGTCTGCTTGATCAGGAGCTTGTTGTACTTGGTACAGATGGTCAGAGGGTTCACTTTCTTTTTTCTATAGTAACATGATATGTATCTGATGTATTCAGCTTACAATGTATTCGTAGCATGAGATGCTCCGAATGTATTTCAACATGAAATATATATTGTACCTTTTTGAGGCGTCAGCCTATGTTCGATCTGTAACATCTTTATTGAAGTAGATTAATGGAATTTTCTCTAAGAAATGTACCTTTTTGTCAGTTGCCTTTTTGTGCGATGGATGGAGGCCACAAACCACGCATTAGTTCAAAATTTCAATGAACAAAGAACGAAACAACAAATCTTTAACAATAAATAAAATTCAAATTTAAATAATCACAAATGAATAAACAACAAAACAAATTTCTTTTGAAAATAAACCATTTAAAATTAAAATTTTAAAGACATATTTTGAAAAATTAAATGTGATAAAAGCATCCAGAAAAGAAAATGAATTTGTTGAGTGGATTCTCTCATTTTCGGAGTTTCTTACTCTTTGTGCGTGCAACACAACCATCTTTATCTGCATTAACTCTCTTCACATCCCCACTTAATTTCACATTCTACACAAAACCCCACAAAACTTGGTAAATATTCTTCAACAAAATCAACCTTTTTACATGACACATTTCTGTAAATTCAATATCACAAACTCTCTACACGTTTTTCATATGACTCTTGGGGTCAGTACCCAATTTTTGACTCCCCATATCCGAGGATCGGTGTGAGGCCCCCTTAAATGGATGTTAAGGCTTCCAATTCCTTCAAATTTAAAATTCTCCAAAAATCGGTGTGAGGCCCCCTTCAATGGATGTTAAGGCTTCTAATTCCTTCATATTTCAAATTCTCCGAAGATCGGTGTAAGACCCCCTTCAATGAATGTTAAGGCTTATGATTCCTTCAAATTTCAAATTCTTTGAGGGTCGGTGTGAGGCCCCCTTCAATGGATGTTAAGGCTTCTGATTCCTTTAAATATCAAATTCTCATAGGATCGGTGTGAGGCCCCCTTCAATGGATGTTAAGGCTTCTGATCCTTCAAATTTCAAAATCTTTAAGGATCGGTGTGAGTCTCTCTTCAATGGATGTTAATACTTCCGATTCCTTCAAATTTCAAATTCTTCGAAGATCGGTGTGAGGGCCCCTTCAATAGATTTTAAGGCTTCCGATTTCTTCAAATTTCAAATCCTCTGAGGATCGGTGTGAGGCCCCCTTAAATGGATTTTAAGGCTTCCGATTCCTTCAAATTTCAAATTCTCCAAAGATCGGTGTGAGGCCCCCTTCAACGGATGTTAAGGCTTCCAATTTTTTCACATATTCTATTCACATATTCCCCATGAATTCACAGGTGTGAATTTGCATATTTTCTGCATAAGCACACATATTTTCTGGTTACCAGTTGAGTTGGATATGATTCTCAGCGCTTTCTTTCTCATGTAGCACATATATTTTCCTGTCACCATTTGGGTTGGATGTAAGTCCTAGCGCTTTCCTTCCTAATGTGATGCACATATTTTCTTATTACCTCTTGAGTTGGATATGAGTCCCAGCTCTTTCCTTCTTAATGTAGCACATATATTTTCTTATCACCACTTGGATTGGATGTGAGTCGTAGCACTTTCCTTCCTATCGTGATGTACATATTTTCTTATTACCACTTAAGTTGGATGTGAGTCCTAGGGCTTCCCTCCTCAATGTAGTAGATATTCTCTTTGGAGTCGGATGTGAGGCTCTATGTTTTCCATCTCGATTTGGTCCTCCTACACAATCCTATTCTTATCTTTTGAAATATGTTTCAAGACCACCTTAAATGGAGTATGGCATCTGACTCTTGAGACCCAAATTTCAATTCACACCTTGGTGTCAGCACCTATATACAGACCACCATCCTTTATAAATACCTGAAATTTCATAACTCAAAATTCACTCTTCGATCCTCAGCGAGAGCCCCTGCTCTTTAATTTCAATCAAACGATCACCTACTAAATCCCCAGCAGAAACAAATCACATACACAACCCTACATGTACTTCTAGGACCGTTAGCTTAGGAATTTATATTGGTTTTGTTGATCTTGTCGGTCAACGCCAATATGTGCGGTGTGCTTGGTTAGCACACCACACCTATTAGGGGTCCATTTGTTGACCTCCCTTTTGGTTGAGGTTTATTTTTTCTTCTTTAGTAGCCTAAGGTCTACCCATAGGACTTTCATATTGAATATTCTTAGAAAACTAGACAAGGAACCCTCACCATTAGAAATTCTACACTCTTCTCTACTTAACTTGAAGTTCCACATAATGGTCCTAACCTCGAGCACTTAGTATATGGGGTCACTGAGAGAGAACTCAAGTTGAGTTACCCTTAGGACTTCTTGAGCTTAGAGTTGACCATTGGTGTTGGTCTAGGGCTAAGGCACTCACTTGTAATCACTTACACTCACAATCACTTACTACCTTAAACACAGAATTTCTAGGCTTTGGTCCCTTGATACTTTTGGGAGACTCATGTAGGCGGTCCCCTAAACCATTAGCCCTAGGCTAGAAATTTGGCTAAGAACACTACATAGAGGACGCAAAATGAGGTTTCTATTGTTCTATGGCTTATTAATGGTGGTTGGCACTCCAACTCTACCAAGATACCTAACTTAACCTTTTGCCCCTAAACTCTCCCAAATTACCTAGATACTCTTCGGACCCTAAATTTGGCCAAAATTTCCAAATCTACCCAAATGACCCAACTTTGTTAAAAAATCATTTCAAACACCTTGAAAACAACCAAACTACCCAAAATCACCAAAATTGACCAAATTACCAAAATGCCCCCTCCATAGCCCCAAAATCAAAAAATTTCAAAAAATCCAAAAAATTTCCAAAACCTCTCAAATATTCCCAATTTCATTTTTATCAACTATCACATGACCCAATTTGGCCAATTTGGCCATCTTTTCCCAAAACCCCCAAATTGCCCTTTAAAGGCCCATTTTTTCCCAAATTACCCCAAATGTCTAAACAATTGATCTCAATTTACACCAATTTCAGTTTTAAACTCAAATTCACTCTTGATATGACCAATCTAGACCACATCCAAGCTCAATTGGTCCATGATTTAAATCCAATTTTAAGCTAAACCAAAAACCCAATTTTGGCCTTATGTCTTGGTTCCACCAAATTGAACCCATAGCCCACTCAATTGGCCACAATTTGTGTTGGAAAACTTTCATAACATCTCCATACATCAAAATTGACCTTCAATTGGCCTTGTTGAGACCTCAATTTCATTTGATTTCAACTTAAGTCCAAAAAGCCCCAAATTTACCCCAAATTGGCCATGTCTTAAAATCACACAAAATTGAGGGTCTTAACCCCAAAATTTCCACTCCATCCCTTCATGAAAAATCTCCACAAGACCTCCCTTGATCATTTGAACCATTCAATTTGGACTTAACCTAATGCTAGACCCATGTCTAGCCCAACATGTCCAGATTGGCCAAATTTCAAAAATCTCTCAAATTGACCTACGAATTGAATACAAAATCACTTCAACTCTTCACAAAAAATCTTCATAGCAATCATCTACACAATGTTGATCAATCAATCAGGTCAATTGACATGGATAACCTAGCTGAAACCTAAAATTTGATCACTTGAACCCACATTGAACATATGCATTAAAGATGGTCGAACCACCCCAAGGTCATCAAATTAACTCCAACTCAGCCATTGATTAGACCCTAAGACAGAGCCAAAACCCATATAACCACCTAAACTAAGCCATGGACCATAAGTCCCCAAAAGTAAGGGATTTTATTTCGAAAAATGCACATGCTTAAGATATTTTTACCAAAACTAAAATCCATTGCATTAAGTTGCTTTGACAGATTCTTTTGGATGCCCTGAGCACCTAGCAACCTCACCCTGCCATGGCCAGCCTGCCTAGTCGCCAGAGAAGCTCAAAACCAAGAGCCACCCCCACAGAATTTCACCCAAATCAAAACTTGGTGCCAACTCAGCCAAATAAAATTTTAGAGCTCCTCTGCCCTCCACTTAAGCACCACAATGCACCAAAATATTTTCCGTGAGAGCCACCCCATGGCCACTTTTATAAAAGCTCACCTCCACGGTCATGCGAGGTGTGCTGAAATTTTCTTAGAGAGAGCCCCCCAAACTTCTCACAGAGCTTCTCTGAGATTCCCTTAGTGCATGTTGGCGCTATTTCTTTTTAGGGGAGTTGCCCAAAAGAAGTTGTTGGTCACCGGAATCAAAATCCCGTCGCTCGCTTCAGAATGACGTTGAAGTATGAAATCAAACTGACCCCATATTTTTCATAGTTTAAAATGAAAGAGCATTGTACCGCAAATCCTGTATTTATCCCGAAGGATAAACACAAGACTTGAGGATGAGGCTCGATCAAATAAACTAAGGAAAGTATGACGTCCATCTGGTCTGCAAAACATTTTGTATTTGCTGACAAGTTGCCCTATTTAATATAAAGGATTAAATAAGGTTTATATTAAGCTGGGTTGGAACATGCTTCCTATATGGGCAAGCCCCTATAGTTAATTACATCTTAAAAGACAAAAGTTACCTCAGAAGACTCTCGATAAAAATCAAGAAATAATATCTTCAAGGAGTTTGAAATGGTGGGATTTTTCAATGAAATTGGATGTAGAGGTGTGAAAGGGGATTGATTCAAATTTGGAACATTTTATTGTAGAGTCCAAAGGAGGAAGAACTAGGCGATGTCATGGATCCAGAGGAGAACCCCAGTGACTTCTCACTCCTAATCTTTGGCTTCAGTTTTGAGGAGAAATATTTAAGTGTTTCATCGTGCCAATTTTATTAGTTAGGGCTTATATTCATGTGAAACAATCACAAAAATAGTTTAGAAGATGTAAGGGTTTAGGTTGTGACAAACGATAAAGACGAGTAAGGGCTTATATTATATAGCATGGCTATACAAAGGCCTAAAGATAAGATGAGGATTTATGTTGCATGAGCAAGTAACCTCGACGTTCTATGGCTTTATTATTTAATTTTAAGGAAGGAAGATTGGTTTAGCTGGGGAAGACGGGTATTGCTGTTGAAGATGGTCGTGTTACGAACCATGTTAACTCTAAGTTCCTCACTGTGACGATTTTGTGTTTTCTAGTGTGTCAAGTTATAATGTCAAATCAGTTGGCCCTATGGTTGAAGTTCTTTAAATTTTTTGAGGGCATGTTAAAGTTGATTAGAGCGACACTGGTTAAGATCCTACGGTTCCCTCGTTCCGGCACCATTATTTTCTATTGGATTCATTTAGTCCATATGAATTTACTAAACTCAATTTAATGAATTCCATAATTTTTTTTAAACCATTGGAAGCCTCGTTAGCAACCATAGGTTACCTCCTCCGAGGGATTCCCGATCATCCAATAGAGACATCTTAATTTTGTTGAAGTTGTGATTTTGTATGATGTTTGTGATTAAATTTTGAGTTATTTTATATTTTAAATGTTGGGGCGGTGAATTTTATCTTGGTTGATTTTAGTTTTGGTTTCGGGTTATAGTTATTGTTAACATGCAAGTTTATATTATTTTCATACATGTAAGTAAATGCAAACATAAAACATGTAAGGAAAAGGCAGAAGCAAGACAATACTATAAACTGTAAAAGTGTACCTGGCAAGTCTTCTCGTTCAACCACCTGAAACTTAAAAAATGCTTGTGAGGGCATTTATGAAGCGCGGGAAAGGTAAAGTTATGATAATTTTCCTAACCCTATGTCATATCTTGGCAGGTCCTTAGAAGTTTAATTAAGAATGATTTTTTCAAGCAAAACATATTAAGTTTAGAAGATCTCCAAGGTATTCAACAGATCTAGAGAAAGGATTAGGTCCATACTACTTTCTCACTGCCTGGTGCAAAATCCCGAGGTTTTTTTAAACTTATTATGTTGCTTAATAATTCATCCTATAAATACACTTATTGCTCAGTGAACATTGTTGTCTCAATTATCCGTAAGAATAGGTTAATTATCATTTATCATTTAATTTAAAAATAATGTGAGTGAATTCCCTTGAAGGGGAAGTTAGTGTAATTTGAACACTTAGCCAAATTTTTAATCCTAATTGGGCTTAGTGGTGTTTCAAGGATGTTTGATTTAATTATGTTTATTTCTTTAATCCTCATTTAGTCATTTTTGATTTGGCCTAAGTCACCACTAAGCTCTTAAGACCTAGGTGAGTGTCTTGATTAGTTTTGAAAAGTTTAAACTTTAAGTGGTCATGATTCATAATTTGAATTTTATTTGAAAATCAAAATAGGGGTGTTAAATTGATTAATTATTGACTTCAAAAGTCATACCCCTATATCCAGGATCATTTAATTTTAATAAACTTCCAAAGTTTAATAATTTAGAAATTTATTAACTTAATTAAGAAAGCGAGATTGATTTCTACCAATTGACCCCTTATGTTTCAAGCATAAAATAAATTGATTAAGATCAGAGGATACCCATTTCCCTCCTTGACTAAATCCTAAATAGTAATTAAGGCTAAATTTCAAAAATTACACATTTGCCCCTAAGGGTCTAACACCCATAATTTGCCAAACTTAATTCAAATGACTTTGAACTTTTTATCCTACTACATTCATGGGTTAATTAAGACATTAGAGGAAAAAATGTGATCTTTTAGAAACTAATTTAATTTAAATAATTATTTTCATGCAAAAATAGGATTTTTCAATGAAAATTCCTAACTTGACCAAGGTAATTTCCAATCCTTTGAAATTTTTACTGGAAGTATATCTAGACTAGCTAAGCCTTTCAATTAAATTTCATAATTTTTTTAATTCTTTGTGATTTATTAGAATTATTTTAAGCTTTGGCCTATTTAATAAAAATAAAATATTTTAGGTGGTGAAAATTAAGTTTTGTATTTTTAAAAAATCTCTCTAATGTTAGAGAACCCAAAGGAGCAAATTTCATATTTTTTCTAATTTTTTTTTTATTTATTAGAATTATTTTAGTGAAAAAACTCATTTTTAGTCTTTCAAAATTATTTTTAAGCTTTGAAATTCAATATCTTTATTTAGAAAATCAAGAAAAATATTCTAATTATTCCTAAGTTATTAGGAAGTAATTTAGAACATTGCCATGAGTTTTACTATTTTTGTGATTTTTATGATTTTTTAAATATTTAATTATTTAATTATTTAAAATAGACTAAAAATCAAGCTTTTATTTTTAAAAAAACATTTCTTATGAAATATCCTTGATCACGGGGAACTCAAAAAACTAAATTTCATAATTTTTTGAGCTATATTTTGATTTTTAAAAATCATTTAAATACCAAAAGTGGTATTTATTTTTAAAAATCAACTTAAACTATCAAATGAACTCAAAATATTTTGACCTTTTTATGGTGAGTTCTCTAGATCATAAATCACAGTGAAGATNTTTATATTTTTCAAAATTAAATATTTTAGTGATTTAGTGTTTGTAAAATTTAATGGTATTTTAAATGAATTGACACATGATATTATTTTCAAAGACTTCTCTAGTCATGGTTGACCTTTCAAAATTTTCTTAGGATTTTCTAGTAAATATGCTAATTTCAATGATTATTTAAAGAAATAATGTGGAATAACTTGAAAAATATGGATCTCTGTATATAAACTTCCTCTAACTTTAGAAAAATCAGAAAATATTTTCCTTGACAAAGGCTACAACATGACAAAATTTAAAGTCAAGGTGACGTGCCAATATGCATGGAGAATCAAATGATTGAAAATAGTGTTTAATTAATTAAAAATAAAATATGCATGAAATGGTCTTGAAATTTATTCCACATTGTTTTCCTCTATTCACTGAGCAAGAGGGTATTTTTATTTTATTTTTGTGATTTTTCTACACAAAGTTATGAATTTTCTAAGTTCGGGGTATTTAAAATAAATAAGAAAAAACCCTATTTATCTATTTAAACTGCGCATGTTGACTAGATCCTAGCTAGCTCCGAAGGCATGCATGGCGCGCTCTGGTTGGATGCCGCCATCCACTTAGCCATTGACTCGGCTCACGGTTTATGTCCCGGAGCGCTGTCCGGCTCGATCTCCTCCGTCTGTTTAATACACGCTCGATCGAACGACTCCCCGTCATCGTCCCCGATAGAATGATCCTATGAACGTCCACACTAAAACCCTAAGATCTTAGCCTAGACTCAACTACATCACCTCAGGTTTGATCTTATGGACTCGTCTATGTGTGACAAACATATCCATACGGTAATTATTGAATTAAATTAAGCCAAATTAAATGGAGAATCAAAATAGGCTCGGAATGAGGTGAGATTTTATACATTTGCTATGAGAAGTAAAGCTTCGATCAGAGGGGCTCGACACGTTTGTTGGGGTCCAAGGAGGCTAGGGATTGAGTTCCTAGTCTCAGTGTAAGGCCTAAGTAGGAATTCGATCACGGTCAGATTTGTTTGTTGGTCTAGAGCTATAGTAGAGGCTCTGTGGGAGGGGAATTTTATGGGGTTTTGGCTTCTTTCACTATTGTGAAGGTGTGGGTGAAGATAATTTTAGTTTAGTTGATTGTGGAGGTGTATTGGATTCTGTCCTGGTTTTCGGCACGGTTTCAAGCTCAAATTATGCTCCGACAAAGGGAATTGGTGAGGGAAAATGGTTGGAATGCACTGAGGGGATCTTAGGGAAGCTCTGTGTGAAGGTTGGAGAGGCCTCTCTAAGAAAATTTTAGCACACCTCCCATGGCTGTGGAGGGGAGTTTTTTTATAAAACTGGCCATGGGGTGGCTCTCAGGGCACAAGTTTGGGTGTAGTATGGTTATTAGGTGGATGACAGAGGAGACCTTCAATTTGATTTGGATGAGATGGACTCTAGGTTTGATTTGAGTGAGGTGTCATGGGGGTGGCTATTAGTTTTGAGCTTTTCCGTCCACAAGGCTGGCTGGCCGGCCAGGGGAGGTGGCTAGAAGTTCAAGGAACCCAGAGGAATCCATCACAACAATTTAATGCAAATGTGCTTCTATTTGGCAAAGATATCTTAAGCATGTGCATTTTTGGAAATAATATCCCTTAATTTGGGGGAAATTTGGTCCATGGCTTGATTTAAGAGGTTTCATGGTGTTTGAACTGGTCATAAAGTCCAACTATTGGCTGGGGTGGAGTTAATTTTGTGACTTTATGGTGGTTAGGTCACATTTAGTGTGTGAGTCCAAGTGGGTGCAAATGTCTTGGGTTTGTGCAAGGCTAGCCATGTTGATTGGCCCAAATAAATATTTTATTTGGTGTAGATGATCATAAAGAATAGCTTTGGTGAAGAATGGAAGTGGTTTTGAGCTCAATTGAAGGGTCAATTTGAGGGAACTTTTAACCCTAATAATTTTGGTTATGTTGGGCTAGGCTTGGGTCTAGCTTGGGTTAGCCTTGGGCTAAGTCCAAATTGATTGTTGTAAATGGTTAATAAGGACCTCATGAAGAGTTTTCAACATTAATTGGATGCCAATTTGGAGGTTAAGGCAATCAATTGGGTGAAATTTAGGAACTTAGTTAATTTGGGGCTAAATTTGGGAGTTTTGGATTTAAGCCAAAATCTAATGGATTTGACGCTTCACCAAGGCCACATGATGGTTGATTTTTATTTATATGAATGTTATCAAGATTTTTCAACATTAATTGGGGCCAATTTACTAGGTTATGGGTTGAATTTGGTGAGATTAGGTCATATGGTCAAAATTGGGGCTTTAAGCTAACTCAAAATTGGGCTCAAATCATGGGCTAATTAAGATTGAATTTGGTTTATTTTGGTCATATAAAAAGTGAATTTGAGTTTAGGATTGAAATTAAGGTCAATTGAAATCAAATTGATGGACATTTGAGTTTGATTTGGGGAAATTTGGGTCTTTAAAGGGCAATTTGGGGATTTTGGATACAGATGGTCAAATTGGCCGAATTGGATCATGTGGTAGTTGAAACAAATGAAATTGGAAATTTTTAGGATTTATTAGGATTTTCTGGGAATTTTTAAAATTTTTGGAATTTTGGGATTTTTGGCTATGGAGGTGTATTTTGGTAATTTGGGGGTGTTTTAGTGGTAAAAGGCCAAGATGGGTATTTTGGTAGAGTTGAGGTACCAACCATCACCAAAAAGCCATGGACCAATGGAAACCCCGTTTTGGGTCCTCTACATAGTGGTCTTAGTTAAACCATAGCCCTATGACTAGTAGGTTTAGGGTACCATCTACATGAGTATCCCAAAAGATCAAGGGATCTAGGCTAGAAAGTTGAGTTTAGGGCAGGGAGTGATTTTGGGTGTGTATTAGTGTAGATGAGTGTAGTGAATGCCTTAGCTCCAGACCAACACCTAGGGTCAACCCTAAGGTCTAACAGTCCCTAGTGTGACTCATCTTGAGTTTCCCCCATAGTGATTCCACCTACTAAATGCTGCAGGTTGAGACCAACATGTAGCACTTCAAGTTGAGTAAAGAAAAGGGTAGAATTTCTAATGGTGAGGGTTCCATGTCTAGTTTTCTAAGAATAGTCAATAGGAAAGTCCTATGGTTAGACCTTAAGCTACTAAAGAGGGAAAAACTAAACCTCAACCAAAAGTGAGGTCAACAGTACAATCCAACCCTCTTCCCCCACTAAATTCCACTGTAGAAACTCAATTTTAAGTTCAAACCTTTGCCAGAAACTAGGATAGAGCTCATTACACTTCCACAGTCCACCAAACTTCAATTACTTGTGCTCACACCCTCACAACCAGGAAAGAAGTCAAAGCCCCATAAAATCCCCTTCTGAAGTAGCATCTACAATAGCTTTAGACCAACACCCAAAATTGGGTTTGATCAAAATCACACATAGGCCTTACACCAAGACTAGAGACTCAATCTCTAGCCTCTTTGGGTCACAACGAACGTGACAAGACTCTCTGATCGAAGCTTCATTTCTCAGAGCAAAGGTATAAAACTTCTCTCCCTCCTGAGCCTATTTTAATTCTCTATTTGTTTTGAGTTCACTTTATGACATCATAACTATATAGATATGTTCCTCTAGTCTAGACGAGTATTTTAAAAAAAATTCATCAAATTTGGATAAGAAATGAGAGAGATATTAAGGTTAGAAGATGGATGGTTCTTGGGCTAGGCTATCGGGGACGATGACGGGGAGCCGTCCGATCGTGAGTGTATCGAACGGGCAGTCAAGATCAAGCTGGACAGCGCTTCGGAACATGAGCCGTAGGCCGAGTCAGCGATAAGGTGGATGGCGGCGTCGAATGGGAGTGCGCCGCGTGGAGCTTCCGAGCCGTCTTAGGTTAAGGTGGCGCTGCACGTTTAAATAGATAAATAGTGATTTAATTAATTCAGAAAAAGACCCCTAACTTAAAAGATAAAATAAAAATACCCACTTGCTGAGTGAATATAGGAAAACAATGTGAAAATAATTTTAAGTCCATGTGATGCATATTTTATTTTTAATTAATTAAATGCTAATTTGGATGTTTTGATTCTCCATGCAGGTAGTAATATCATAATGGATTGGAATTTTAGCATGTGGTTGCCTCTATCTTAGGAAACATTCCCTAATTTTTTCAAAGTTAGAGGAGGTCCCTAGACAGAGAATTGTATTTTCCAAGTTTATATGCATTATTGGCTTAAATTAATCATCAAAATTAGCATGTTACTTAGAAAAATTCAGGAAAATTTTGGAAGGTTTACAATGACCAGAGAACCCTTAAGAAAATTTCTCATGAGCCAAGTCATTAAAAATATACCTAATCTTTACAAACCATAATCACTAAAATAATTAACTTTGAAAAATACCAACAACAAAATAATTTGATTTTAGATCTCCACTGTTTTTAAGGATCCAAAGAACTCGCCATAAAAATTTCAAAGTATTTTAAGTTCATTTGGTAACTTAAGTTGATTTTTAAAGATAAATATACCTTTTGGCACTTAAATGATTTTTAAAAAATTAAAATATAACTCAAAATTTTATAAAACCTTATTTTTTGAGTTCTATGTGATCAGGGATATTTTCTAAAAATAAAATGGAGTTCAAAATAAAAACTTGATTTTTAACCTATTTTAAATATTAAAATAATTAAAAATCCATAAAAATAACAAAAATTATAAAATTCATGGAAATATTCTAAATTGCTTCCTAAGCACTTAGGAATAATTAGAATATTTTTTCTCATTTTCTAAATAAAGATACTGAATTTTAAAGCTTAAAAATAAATTTTTAAGGCTAAAAATGAGTTTTCACTAAAATAGTACCAATAAATAAAATAAAATTCAGAAAAAATATAAAATCTTCTCCTCAGAGTTCTCTGACCTCAGGAAGACTTTTAAAAAATATAATACTTAATTTTCCCTATTTAAAAATTTTTTACATTTAATAAATACCCTAGAACTTAAAATAATTCTTAAAATTCAAATATAATTCAAAAAATCATGAAATTTGGTCCAATGTCTTCTGTGGCCTAGTTCTACCTCCAATAAAAATGTCAAGGGATTAGGATTTACCTTGGTCAAGTTAGGAATTCTCTTTGAAAAATTCTTTTTTTGCATAAAAATAATTATATAAATAAAATTAAAATTTCAAAAATCACATTTTCTTTTATGATGTCTTAATTGACCCATGAATGAGGTAGGATAAAAATTTCAAAGTAATTTGATTTGAATTTGACAAATAATGCAATGTTATACCCTTAGTGGCAAATATGTAATTTTGGAAATTTAGCCGTAATTAACGTTTAAGCTTAATTTAAATAGGGAAATGGGTAACCTTTGATCTTAATTTGGATGTTTGAAACATAAGGGGTTAATTGATAGAAACCAACATCACTTTCCCAATTGAAAAAATAGGTTAATAAATTTCTAAATTATTAAAATTTAGAAGTCTATAAAAATAAAATAAACCTATGGCTTAGGGGTATGACTTTTGAAGTCAGCAAACCATTTAATTCTGAAGATATAATAATTGGTAAGGTAGATGAGTCTCCCAAAAACACATACTTCAAGTGGCTAGGCAATACTTTCAACTCAAGTTCAGGTGGTTTTATAATTGACGGAAATAGATTTCTATCACCATTTTCCGTAATATCCAACATGTCAAATCTTTCTTGAACGTAATCTAATTCTTCATTTTCTAATTTGTCCAGAATAACTTAATCTCTCTATTCAAATTGTTCTTTCTCTTCAAAATGTTATTTGAAATGTTCTTTGAATAGATGTTCACTAATTTCCATGTGAAAACATTCGTTATCTCTTTCAAGGGTAGGGTATTTAATAGATTTTGCAATGTTAAAAGTCACTTCTTGATCATTAACTCACAGAGTTAAGTTTCCTTTTTGAACATCTTTCATAGCTTTTCTAGTAGCTAAAAATTGTCTCCCTAAAATGATAGGTACTTCTTTATCTTCCTCCATATCTAAAACAATGAAATCTACAAGCAAGATAAATTTATCAACTTTTACTAACACATCTTCTATAACTCCTTTAGGATATGTAACTGAACAGTCCGCTAACTGTAGAGTTACAGAAGTACGTGAGACTTCTCATAATCTTAATCTTTTACAAATTGATAGAGGCATAAGATTAATGTTGGCTCCCAAATCACATAAAGCTCTACCATAAAATTTTTCACCAATAACACATGATATAGTGAAACTTTCAGGATCTTTTAATTTTTCAGGAAGCTTTTTCTGAATAATTGCAGTACACTTTTCACTAATCGCAACAGTTTCGTTATTCGTGAACTTCCTAAATTTGGGTACTTGCTTTAAAGCTTTCATAAATTTCACATATTTGGGCATTTGCTCCAAAACTTCTACGAAGGGAATATTTACCGTTAACTTCTTAAGAATTTCTAAAAGTTTGGAAAATTTTTTATTCTCTTTATGTTGCTTAAACCTTTGAGGAAACGGTGGTGAAGGTTTCTCCACAGTAATTTTCATTAGTAAAAATGGATACTCTAAATCTATGTACTCATGATCCTTTTCTTTTTCGGTATTCACTTTCTCTTTTTCAGTTTCTGTTTCTTTTTGTGTCCTTGTTTCCAATTCTTTTCCACTTCGTAAATGTATTGCTTTGATTTATTATTTTCCTTGATTCTTAGGATTTGGTTCCTATCGGCACTGTTTTTGGTGTGGGGTTTGCCCGTAAGAAGCTATCGGTCATCGGAATTGAAATCCCGTTGCCCGCTTCGGAAGGACATTTTTAAAAAAATTTAGTTTTGAAAAAGATGAAGTCAAACTGACCCCATAATTTTCATAGTTTAGATGAAAGTGCGCTTTACCTCAAATCCTGCATCTATCCCGAAAGATGAACACAAGAGTTGAGGGTGAAGCTTGATCAAATAAACTAAAGAAAGTTATGACATCTGTTTGGTCTACGAAACCAATGTATTGGCCGACAAGTTCCCCTATTTAATATAAGGAATTAAATAGGGTTTATATTATGTTGGATTGGGGAAAGGCTTCCTATAAGGGAAAGCCCCTATAGTTTATTACATCATAGATAACTAAAGTTACCTAAGAACACTCTCAATAAAAATCAAGAAAAATTACCTTCAAGGAGTTCAAATGGTAAGGACATTTCAAAGATATCAGACTAAGAAGTGTGAAGGGGGTTGGTTCAAATTTGGAACATTTTGTTTCGGAGTCTAAAGGAAGAAACACTAGAGGATTTCACGGATCCGAAGGAGAACTTCCGTGACTTCCCAAGCTATCCTATTATTTGGCTTCAATTTAGGAGAAATCGTTTAGATGTTTCATCCTGCAACTTTTTTTATTTATTAGGATTTACATTTGTGTGAAACAATCAACACAAATAACCTTGAAGAAGTGAGGATTTAGGTCATGAAGAATGACAATCTCGGAATCCTAAGGCGACTTAGGGCTTAACTGTACAATAGGATTGTACAAATGCCTAAAAGATGTGTTTGAAGATTTATGTACAACCTTGATATCCTATGGCTTTGTTGTTTAAAGCTAAGGAAGGGATGTACTAGTGTAGATCATCTTGCTGTTGAAGATGGCCGGAGTGCCCACCATGTAAGCTCCAAGTTCCTCGTTGCAGCAGAGTTCAAGTTTTCTAGGTCATTTGGTTATAATGTCAAATTAGGTGACCCTATGGTTAAAGTTCTTTAAATTCTATTATGGGCATATTAAAGTTGATTAAAGCGACACCGGTCAAGATCCCACGGTT
>NEWO01000325.1:138406-175319 GCA_003013225.1 Phalaenopsis aphrodite | reverse complement strand
TTATGAATCAGAAGTATCGAACTGATTCGATGTGAAAATTAAAATTATCGGATCAATTATGAATCAAAAGTATTGAATTGATTCAAAGTAAAAATTAAAATTATTGGATCAATTATAAATCAGAAGTATTGAACTGATTCAAAGTAAAAATTGAAATTGTGAGATCAATTTTGAAAAGTTATGAATCAGAAGTATCGAACTGATTCGATGTGAAAATTGAAATTATCCGATCAATTTTGAAAAGTTATGAATCAGAAGTATCGAACTGATTCGATAAAAAAAATAAAATTGAAATTATTGGATCAATTTTTTTAAAAGTAGTAAATCAGAGTTATCAGACTGATTTAAAATATCCTGTGTTTCAAAAAGCGTAATGTGTAGAAATTTATGCTGTTTTGAAAAAGATTTGTAAGATTTATTTGCAAGTTTCATATAGAGTTTGTGACTCATTATTGATTTATACAGTCTTTTTTACAATATATCATGTATATATCTCAAAGATGGAAAGTACATTATGTTATACGCATAACTAGTACATCTATGAGTACATAATATAAAGTACAAAACAAGCTGTCTTCATATCGCTGTCCGCATATTTATACATCTGCATGCCTGTCAATAGAAGATCTTCTCGCAAACTGTGTTATGAGTTACTAAACAAGCTAACCTTCTAAGTTGTTATTTTGGGATGACCTAGTGGTGCAACGAGTTTATAACTCATATGGTTGCAACTCTTCATGTTCCAGATCTTGCTGAAATCCGTATGGAGTTTTGTCATCACTCATCTATCTGAAAGTTATCGACACTCGACAGTGTCGAACTCCCGGAATGCAATGTTTCTCTATATCGGCTTCATTTCCTTTCAGAATTAGAACGGACCCTCTTGGAAAAGAAATTTCGACAGATCCTCGGAATTCACCTGGACCAATTATCTCTATATCTGTACCGAACAGTATACTGCTCTCCGATATGATGGAGATCGTACAAAACGGACGAACAAAATTATGATGGTCAATATGCGGAGGGATACAATCCCCTTCTTCATAGATATTAATTATGCAACTATTGGGGATGCAATCTGCTGGAATTATGCCCCATTGGACCATCCGTGTGATCATATATCTTATCATGGGTGCATTGGCTCAACCTGCTCATTTTGTAAAATTCCTAGAAGATTTCCTTGTCGATCTATCTTATAGTTGTAACAGCAGCCGCATTGTATCGTAATGCAACCCTTGCCTCTCATCCATTTTTTAGTTTCGGAATACGTTCTTCCGGATAGCAGTCCTGCTTTGCCTCTGATTCAGAGGTCAAACACACAATCAAGTACTTCTTGTAGCTCTGTAAGAGAAAAGACCTCTGTAAATAATTCAAATCCCTCCAGAATATTAACATAGTCTTCATCGACTATTTCAAAATGTTTGAAAACATTGCCTTTAACTTTATGTATTTTTGCAAGCTCGACTCTGCCTGGATATGCTGGATAACGGGCTTCATCATTTAACCGATTATTAATCATTGGTTTCCATGTTAATGGTGGTATTATTCCACCGGATTATATGCCTCAATTTGAGTTGGCGCTGAAAAATGTCCCATGGATGATGTTGAACTGTGTTTGTATCATCGATCAGCAAATCATCATATCTTATCAATTCATTGGCTGATGAGTAATCATCATAATTACCATATTGTCCCAGATGTAAGACATTGCAACCTGGGCATTCTACAAAGGCTCCTGTAGAATGTCCTTGTTCAAGTGTTGCAGAATAGCAAGTGGAACAAACCGAACTGGAATTGGAGTGAATCCTTGTTGGTGAAGGTTTCGGACGCTGTACTGATTGTACTTCATCCTCTGTCAACGGCAGACTGTCAGAAGACTCCCTCATGTCGACATTATACATGTATCCTTCCGGGATCGCAAATAACTTTGCTTTTTCTTTCTGCGCTTTGGCAAGAGCTCTTTGTTTTCTCCGATCAGCATTTCTTCGCTGAGTCCTACGCAAGGAGGCGAAAGGTATTTTTTGATTTTCGGCAACTATCAAATTTCCTGCCGAAGTAGCTATAATGGAAGGCAAATGGCGGCTTGGCCCCTCCATTGGATCTTGTTCTTCAATAATTTCTTTCCCTTTTGAGGAGGAGAGAATCCTGGTGCTGAATTTGAGCAATGAGGGCAATCCCTCTTTTTCTTGTTCTCCAACAGCATCCATTAGTGGATTTTTGTATTCTACGTTGATATCATCAAATTTCATATCGAAGTTGCTTATTCCGCCTTGTGGTACATCTTCTTCGTTTAAAGCGAGGTTTAAACCGTCTTTGAATGCAAAGATCAGCCGCAGTCCTGACATCTCCTCCTTAAATTAACAGGGAGACATTAGTGAGCTGGAATTATTTATGAACCAGAATAAAACATAGTTCAATGAACTTATATTTTATCTTGTTAATATATATGTAGAAAAGAACGGATGTAATATGCGATACTAAGAATTTTCATTAAATTTTGATATTGATGAAAAAAAAATTAATGTGGTCATAGACGTTTTAGGCCATATAACTAACCCAGAACTATCTGAAGTTCACAAAAATTTTCATATGTACGCGGCAAACTAACAGCGGCAAGCGTCGTCATGTCGCGTAGTAGGCCTTTAAGTATTGTCCATTTATTGGAAGTATAGGCCTTTCTCCTTGAGAATTGATGAGTTGGTAAGCTCCTCCGGCGTAGACCTTCTCATTGACAAATGGTCCCTCCCAAGTCGGCTCAAATTTTCAACTTATCTTGCGACGTGTAAGAATATGTCGACGTGCAAGAATAGGTGTTTTGAGAACAAGGACCAGGTCACCAATTTTAAATGTCCTTGGGCGGACCAGTTTATCATGAGCTCGTATCATCTTTTCTTGGTATAGCTCCGGATGTTGTTGTGCTTGTAGGCATTTTCCTTCGAGACTTTCAAGTTCTTCAAGTCTGAGCTTTGCATTTTCTTCAGTTGTAAGTTGGTTTGCAATGGCGACTCTGAGAGATTGCGTCTGTATTTCCAATGATAGTATGGCCTCTGACGCGTACACGAACATGTAAGGTGTACATTGAGCGGGAGTTATGAACGTCGTTCGGTAGGCCCACAGATCTTCTAGCAGTTTATTGTGCCAGTCTCGCTTATTTTCATTGAGTATTTTTTTAAAAATTTGCACAAGTGTTTTGTTGAAGGCTTCAACTAACCCACTTGCTTTCGGATAATAAATTGTTGAGTATCTTCAGTCTATCCCATGTTTTCTGACAAAGTTGTTGATTTTTGTGCTCTTGAAAGCTGTCCCGTTATCAGAGATAATTCTTTGTGGTACACCAAAACGGTAAAGGACTTGGTCTTTGAAGAACTGTAGGACATGCTGAGCTGTAACCTCTCGTAGTGGAACTGCCTCTGCCCATTTAGAGAAGTAGTCTGTCACTGCAAGTATGAATCTATGTCCTTTGGAGGATGGAGGATATATCGGACCCACTATGTCCGTACCCCAACACTAGAATGGCCACGAGGCAATAGTTGGGTGTAGCACATTCGTTGGTTGGTGTAAGACCACTCCATGTATCTGGCACTGATGACATTTTTTTGTTGTATCCATGCAGACAGACATTATTGTTGGCCAATAATATCTGAGTCTTTTGATTTTCATTTTCATCTTTGGTCCCGACTGGTGAACACCACACAATCCGGCATGTATTTCTTTGACAATATCCTGTGCCTCGGCTCTGCTCAAACACTGTAGCCACATTTGATCGAACGATCTCCTATAGAGAACACCATTTATGAGAGTGTTTTACAAAGCTCTCTTTGTAATCTAGTTTACTTCGGACTTATCCTCTGGCAGCTTTCCAGTATGCAAATATTCTATTTCTTCTTTTCCGAGTTTATGTAGGTTTTCTATGTCAATCATGGATATAACTTGTCTGCCTTGTACTGTGATTTCTACGGAATCCTCCAGGGGACATGCCAATTCTTTAGCGAGTTTTGCCAGAGCATTGGCATGCGCATTATCTACCCGAGGAATTTGAAAGAAAGTCACATTGGGAATCTGCTCCAGCAGTTTCATCGTGTACTGGTAATATTCTGGTTTGTCTGTATTGTCCAGCAATTTGTTGAATGATGAGTTGGGAGTCACCATAGATGGTAATATCTTCTATGTCCATTAAGATTGTCAACTCTAATCTTGTAATTAAAGCTTCGTATTCTGCTTCATTATTAGTGCAAGGCTCTGTCAAGTGGTACGAGAATCTCAGCACACCCTTGTCTGGAGTGATGAAAATCAAACCAACTCCTGCTTTGCCTGGCATGATTGTGCTCGAGCCTTTGTCTTTTCTGGCTGAAGAAGCACCGTTGAAGTACATCTCCCAGTGTTGTGCACTGGAGGAATCGGTTTGTAGAATTTTTTCTTCTGGTAACTCGTCATTGAGTAAGGACCCAACTGGTAATGGGTGTGCAGCAAGAAAGTTTGCTAGTATCTGTCCCTTGATAACACGCAGGGGAATAAAAGTTATGTGGAATTGCAATAATATCATCGACCATCTTAATAGACATCCGGAGAGTGTTGGTCGTGTCATTAAATATTGCAACGAATTAATTCTTGAAATCAAATTTACCTTGTGTGAAAGCATGTAATGCCTAAGCTTCTGGGCTGCAAAAATTAAAGCTAGACAATGCTTCTCAATTGGTGGATACCTTATCTCCATTGATATTAGACGACGACTCAGGTAATATAGTGCATTTTCTTTGCCCTCATTGTTAACTTGGGCTAGTAATGCTCCGAGCGAGTAATCTAAAGCCGCGGTATAAAGTATCAAAAGTCTCCCTGGGATAGGGGCTGCCAAAACAGGAGGTGTCATTAAATATTGTTTAACGTCCTCAAAAGCCTGCTGGCATTTTTCATCCCAAATAAATTTGGCGTCCTTTTTAACCAATGCCCAGAAAGGCTGGCACCTACCTGAGAGGTTAGAAACAAAGCGTCTCAGATATGTCAACTTCCCCTGAAAGGAATGTAATTGTTTTAAAGTTTTAGGGGGAGTTATTTCCAAGATAGCTTTAATCTTCTCCGGGTCGATCTCGATTCCCGATGACGAACAACAAATCCAAGGAACTTCCCAGAAGTGACACCAAATGCACACTTTAGGGGATTCATCTTGAGATTATATTGTTGTAATCATTCAAAAATGATCCTCAAATCGTACAAATGGTCTAATTTTTGTTTACTTTTGATGACCAAATCATCCACGTAGCATTCTACTTCATTGTGAAAGAGGTCATCAAAAATCCTTATCATTGCTCATTGGTATGTTGCTCCGGTGTTCTTCAAACCAAACGACATTACTGTGTAGCAGAAAATTCCTATCGGTGTTCTGAAAGCTGTAAGTGCTGCATCTTCAGGAGCCATCTTTATTTGGTTGTATCCTGATAATCCGTCCATGAAGGAGAAGATTTCATGTGTTGAAGCAATATCCACCATCATTTCTGGTATTGGTAGTGGAAACTCATCTTTCGGACATGCTTTATTCAAGTCTCTGAAGTCGACACAGACTCGTACCTGTCCGTTTTTCTTTTTAACTGGAACAATATTAACTATCCATGTGAGATATTGTTCTTCTTGTACGAAATTAGCATTTATCAAATTCTTTTTTTCAGCAATGACTTCCAGTTCAATTTCGAGGCGCATTCTCCTTGGGGCTTGTTTTATTGGGGATATCTTTGTCTACCCCGAGTTTATGAACTGCAACTTCTATTGACAATCTTGACATTTCATCATAACTCCAGGCGAAGCAATCTTTGAATTTTGTTAACAATTCGACCAACTCTGAAGATTCTTCATTATTGAGTAGAGAACTTATAAATGTTGGTCGGGGATGTTCTTCAGTCCCGAGATTTACTTCTTTTAGTTCATCGATAGTTGATTTGATTTCTTCCTTAAATTTTGGAGGAGCATCTTCACTAGCTGATCGGTAGAATCATCCTCTATATCGAGGCAATTCTCACAAAAAATAACCATGCAAAATTCTGAATCATCGACTGGTCCCACTGTACCAAATCTGAGACCCTCTTTCGATTTTGGAGTGCAATTTTTAGCATTCCATAATTTCTCAAAAAATTGTAGTTTGTCTTTTGACATTTGGTTAGGTAAATGTCCCTGTTGAATTAACTTTTGCACATAAGGCGAAAAAAAACCAAAAGGTAATTTCATTAATTCATTAGGATCATCCAAATTTACATGATTTTCAAATTTTACAGGAGTAGAAGCACAGTAAAACTTGATCGGCTTTAAACCAGCACAAGGAACTTCCTTAACCTCTAAACTCTCAACCTTTTGAGGAAGGATCGGAGTGAGATTCAAGGTGTTCACATAGTGGTTTATCCGATCATACATCGTCTCATATTCGCTTTTCTCATCATCTTCTAAGGAGATCCTGTATTGAGGTTTCTTTTGCTTTGTCATTATTATTTCGTCTTCATAATTGTCTTTATCACCGATGTTGATGATCAGCTTAGTCCTTTCAACAATAGTATTGGTTCTTCTTCGTCCACGTCCCCGGCCTCGATTTCGAGTGCGTGAACTAAAGAACCTTCACCATCATGCTGTAAAGAGGTAGTTTAATGGTCTCCTTTTTGTGCTTTTTCTGAATTTTTATTTGTTGTAACTTCTCGGGAGAAGACAGTTTTCTTTGGAAGTGTATAATAAGCAGCATCTTCATGAATACCAACCTCATGTATTGAAAATGGCTGTAGATCTCCTTTAATGCAATATTCTTGTTTTTCTCTGCAGTATTTGATGCATTGGTGTAGAGACGATGGAACCATGTTGTTCTCATGAATCCAAGGTCAACCAAGTAGAGCGTTGAAAGAGGTCTTGGCGTCAATGATATAAAATTTTGCGGTTGTTGCTAGTTCTCTAACCTTCATAAGTAATGTAATTGATCCAAGGGCCCTTTCTCCTTTTTGGTTGAACCCTCTTATCATCATTTTGTCCGTTGTAAGCTCTTAGGATTCGATGTCCAGATAAGCTAGTGTTTGTAAACTTATCAAGTTAAGGGATGCTCCAAGATCCACTAAAACTCTAGACAACACAAATCTGCCGATGTTGACGGAGATTTAGAGTGGTCTGTTGTGGTCGGTTGTACCGAGTAGTAAATCTTCATCTGTGAAAGTTACTCCAGATTGTTCTCTCAACGGGCAAACTTCATCTGAGGATCAAGCGAAGCTGTAACTAGAGCTTCCCTCATCTCCATTGACAGGATCAGAGTGTCATAGATGCTTAGTCAGGTCGGCAACTTCCTAAGATGTGCTAGCACATTGTAATCCACTTTATTTGTTCCTGTCGCTTTATCTTGATCATGTTGTTTTTCCACTGGTGGAGGTGGAGGTAACTCTTCTTGAATTACAATTTGTTTTCCTTTATCCGTTGGAGCTATTCTTGGAGGTAACACTTTTCTGCTGCTTAAATTTATTTCTGTGATTTCTTCTTGAGATGTTGCTGTTGAATCTTACAATGTATCTTTTTTTTTTGAAAGTTCCAAGTTGATTATTAACGGCGTGCCATGGCACTTGAGGATTGGTTCCTCACTTCCGGTACTGTCGTAAGCAGTATCGTCGAAGTCTTCCTAATTATTGGACATATTAGACTCAAGTATGATTTGAGGATCATTTTGAGGATCGAGATCGATATTAGGTTGGTTCTTTACGTTATCACTAGAAACAGTAAAAACGTAGCCAACATCATTATCATTACATTCATCAGGTCCTGGAGGGACAAAAAGATAATCATACAAAGTCAAGGGTTCGAGGATTTTCTTTCCCGAATCCGAGACAACATATCTAGTAGAGGTAGCCCCTATCCTACCCCTAGTGCTATCAACAAAATTCTTCTTTTTCATTATCTTCTTTGATTTTGATGACGATGGTTCCTGTGACGAAGTTTTCATCTCTGATATGACGGACTGAAGATTCTGATATGTAGTTTGTCTGGAAGCGTTCTGAATTTGTTTTATCATTTTCTTGGAGGATTTGCTCCATGTTGTATCCCATTCATCTATTGGAAGATGAGGAAGATCCTTCTGATGATTCCTGTATATAATCCAGGACTTTTTTGAGCTAGTTCCAAGTTGAACTCCATCCGTCCTTTTTAGTGTATGGATCAAGTTGGGAGATTAGTTCAGCCGAAATCACATTTATCGAACCTTTTTCAGGTTCTTTTAAATATTCATTTGGGATAGAGATATTTCCTTCTTTAATGTTCTTCTGAAGCCAATCCTTGAAAACAAAACATTCTTCAATTGTATACCCCAACATTCTGTGATACGGACAGTAATTTAGCTCATTTTTCTTATTAATTTCTTCAGGCTTCTTTGGTTCTAAAAGTTTGAATACTGGATTTTTCATCAGACTCTTGAACATTTTGGAAATAGCTTCATTTTTGAAAGAATATACTATCTCCCGTCTTTCTGCGAAGGATATCTTTCTTCTTTGAGACGACTCTCCTTGAAATGGTTGTTGACTAGACTGACTAGTCTACTTCTGAGTTTGTTGAGATAAAGGCGGACGAGGATTTTCTGCATATATCTTCATTGGTTGCTTCCCTTTATCGACGGTTGCAACTGTTCCAGATTTCTTTTCAAAGGCCTTGGTTACTTTTGCCTTTTCACTAGAATCCATTTGTTTGATATCTTCTTGAAGACTACTAGCTTTCTTTAGTAGCTTCTCGAAGGTTTTGATGGTGAGTCCCTTGAGCATGAAAGCTATTGGTCCATGCATGCTTCTGAGTAGAATCTCAATTGCATGATGTTCCTGTAGTTGTGGTTCACATTTCATGCTGAGGTTTCTCCACCTCAAAATGTAATCTACCAGAGTTTCTCCAGATTTTTGTTTTTCCATCATGAGTTCTCCAATAGAAACATGACGTTCCGCGCCGGCAAATCTTTTAAAAATAACTGTTCCAATTCTGTAAATCCCCTCATTTAAAACAATATCCCCTCAGAATCTCTTCTTTCATTCGAGGGGACATTGTGTGTCCCATTCGTCTGAGTAACTCATAGACTAAACAACCTTCTTTGATAGCCAATTGTTGAAAAATTGTACTGACTTGAGGGATGGGATGGAATTTCTTCCTTCCCCTACTCTGTTCACGAGAGATTGGCAGAGTAGCAGCAATCTTTTGGACATTTTTGTGTCCATCGGTATTCGTAAGAGACTAGAATTTGCCTCCTCTCAGCATTGGATAGATTTCTGGTAATTTTTCTTCCTTCTGATGAGGTTCCTCTTCAGTAGGTATTTTCTCAGGGATCTGAATTTTAGTTGCTTTTTGGGGTTTCCTGTTACGGTTTCTTTTCTGAGACGGGTCAACGGTATAGTCTTCGAACTTGATCTGATTTTAAAAGTTGAAGGCAAGGCAGCTAACCCTTCAGTCGGATTTTCTATTATCACAATTTCTTTTCCCTTAGTAGAGGGGACAACTGTCTTTGTTGGTGTTATAGTGACAGTAGCAGAGGCCTTGATTTTCTTGTGAACAGGAAAGTCATCAAGAGAGTTCAAGTTCAATTCAGCAGCTAGCTCTTGTACTTCTGGAGCAGCAACTTTCACAACAACAAAAGGAGCCTTCCCGAGGGTGACCATGAGATCTTCAAATCCTGTTCCAAACTTGATGGTAGTAGCAACGTTGCGGGCCTCGCTGCTTGTTGGTATGTTGCAGGTGAATGTTAGCGTTGGGTAGGTCATTGCAGCAACTTCGCAAAAGAAAGTGCTGGGGTTAGTTATATGGCCAAAGTGTTGTAGTTTTAGCACAAACATTAAAGCTAACAAAGGGAAGTCTAAAGACCAGGTTAATGAAGATTTCAAAATTTTCAAAAAGATTTGATTAAAATTTACAAAATTTGCGTAGTATGACGCAATTTGGTCTTATTTGCAAAATTAAAATGTTTTAGGACTCAGTGCGGGACCCACTTTACATAACGCCCAGATGGAACTAGTCCACCTACACACTTATTGGGGGTTCGACCCCATATAAAGATCAGAATGCCCTTAATCGCCTTCTGAATCACTCTATCTAAAGATGGTTGAATAGATTATCGTGAAGTTCAAAAGAGTTGACCGTACTTTCCCAAGACAGAAATGGGTAAAGTATGCCAACGGAAGAAAGGTAATCTTATTTCATGAGGGAATGACTGCATTACTGATGTACGAAGATATTTTTGACTTAAATGGAGAGAGAAGCTTTTCCCCAGCGGAATCGCCAAAAGCTGTCGGCAATATTTTTGGTGTGGGGTTTGCCCATAAGAAGTTGTCGGTCATCGGAATTGAAATCCCGTTGCCTCAGAAGGACGTTTTTAAAAAATTTTGGTTTTGAAAAAGATGAAGTCAAACTGACCCCATAATTTTCATAGTTTAGATGAAAGAGCGCTTAAACTCAAATCTTGCATTTATCCCGAAGGATGAACACAAGAGTTGAGGGTGAGGCTTGATCAAATAAACTAAAGAAAGTTATGACATCCGTTTGGTCTGCAAAACCAATGTATTGGCCGACAATGTCCCTTATTGAATATAAGGAATTAAATAGGGTTTATATTATGCTGGATTCGGGAAAAGCTTCCTATAAGGGCAAGCCCTTATAGTTACTTACATCATAGATAACTAAAGTTACCTAAGAACACTCTCAATAAAATTCAAGAAAAATTACCTTCAAGCAGTTCAAATGGTAAGGACATTTCAAAGATATCGGACTAAGAAGTGTGAATGGGATTGGTTCAAATTTGGAAAATTTTTTTTTGGAGTCCAAAGGAGGAAACACTAGAGGATGTCACGGATTCGAAGGAGAACTTCGGTGACTTCTCAAGCTATCCTATTATTTAGCTTCAATTTAGGAGACATCATTTAGATGTTTCATCCTACAATTTTTTTTCTTTATTAGGATTTACATTTGTGTGAAGCAATCAACACAAATAACCTTGAAGATGTGAGGATTTAGGTCATGACGAATGACAACCTTGGAATCCTAAGGCAAGTTAGGGCTTAGATTGTACAACAGGATTCCATAAATGCCTAAAAACTGTGTTTGAAGATTTATGTACAACCTTGATATCCTATGGCTTTGTTGTTTAAAGCTAAGGAAGGAATGCATTAGTGTAGATTCTCTTGTTGTTGAAGATGGACGGGTTGTCCACCATGTAAGCTCCAAGCTCCTCGTTGCAGCAGAGTTCAAGTTTTCTAGGTCATTTGGTTATATTGTCAAATCAGGTGACCCTATCGTTAAAGTTCTTTAAATTTTATTATGGGCATATTAAAGTTGATTAAAGCGACACCGGTCAAGATCTCACGGTTCCATTGTCCCGACACCACTATTTTCTATTGGAATTACTTAGTCCAAATGAATTTACTAAACTCAACTTAATGAGTTCCATAATTTCATTTAGACCGTGGAAAACCTCGTTAGCAACCGTAGGTTACCTCTTCCGAGGGTTCTCGATCTTCCAATAGAGACGTTTTAATTTAGTTGAAGTTGTATTTTTTGTGATGTTTGTGATTAGGTTTTGAGTTGTCTTATATTTTTGAAATGTTGTGGGGGTGATTTATGCAATTTTATATTTTCTATGCAAGTATGTAAGTACAAGCATAAATAAAAGTGCAGTAGGAAAGTACAAGAAAGATTGTAAAATGCTGTAAACTGTAAAAGTGTATCTGGCGAGTCTTCTCGTTTCACCACCTGCAACTCAAAATGCATGTCATAGCAGTTTATGTTTATAGAGATGGAAAAGTAAAGTTTTGGAAACCTTCCTAACTCTATGTTTTGTATTGAAGGTCCTTAAGTTTTAAGGATATAATTATTAAGTAAAACATATTAATGTAATAGATCTCTAAGGTATTCACTAGGTTAAGAATAGGGAGCAAGTCCATGCAACCTTCTTAATGTCTGGTAAAACGCCTTGGGTCCATTTAAACTTTATTATGTTGCTTAATAATTCATCCTAGGAACAACCTGATGCTCAGTGAACATTAATGTCTTGATTATTCCCAAGAATAAGGTAAATGTCATTTACCTTTCAATTTGAAAATTATGTGGGTGAAGACCCTTTAGGAGACAAATTAGTGTTATTAAGAACACTTATCCAAAATTTAGTCTTAATTGGACTTATGGTGTTTTAAAAGAGTTTGATTATGTTGATTTTTCTAATCCTCTTTTAACAAGTGGATTTCAACTTATGTTCACCACTAAGTCCTTAAGACCTGAATGTATTAAGTTTGTATTGATTTTGAAAAGATTTAAAACTTTAAGTGATCATTATCAAAATCATTTAAACATCATTTTGATTATCAAATAAGGGTGTGAAATCATTGATTTCCAAAGTTATACCCTTAAATTCAAAAGTCATTTTATGCTAATGAAGTTTCTAAAATTTTGATAATTATGAGAATTATTCTTTTATCTTGTAATTTGGCAAAGTGAATGGGGTTTCTACCATTTAAACCCATTTTTGATCAAAATTATCAAATGAGTTAATTAAGATTATAAATTACCCATTTCCCATTTTAATTAAGCATAAATGTTCATTAAGGCTAAAATATCCAAAATTTTCATTTTGATTAAGCCTAAATGTTCATTAAGGCTAAAATATCCAAAATTACAATTTTGTCCCTAAGGGTCCAAATTCTCATAATTTGTCAAATTAAAGTCAAATGACTTTAGGATTTTTATGTAACCCTATTGATAGGTCAATTAAGACATGAGAGGAGAAAATTTGAATTTTCACAATTTAATTTAATTCATATAATTATTTTCATGCAAAAATATGCATCTTTAAAGAAAATTCCAAAAGAAGATCAGGACAATTCCTAATCACTTGAATTTTTTATGTAAGCTAGGCCTAGATCAGAAAGTCATTTGGTCAAAATTTCATAATTTTTTGAATTTTCTGTGATTTATTAAAATTAATTGAAGTTTTGGGGACTTTAATAAAAATAAAATATTTTAAGTGTTAAAGAATAGATTTTTTTTGTTTTTGGAAATTCTCTCTGAGGTTAGAGAACCCAGAGAAATTTATTTTGTATTATTTTATTTTTATTTTATTTTTGTAGAAATATTTTGTGAAAATTCCATTTTTAAACCTTAAAAAATTAATTTAAGGTTCAAAAATAGATCTCTTTAGTTTTGAATTCAAGAAAAATATTCTAATTTTTTCTAAGTGTTTAGGAAGTGATTTATAATATTTTTATGATCTTTGTGATTTTTTTATTTTTTAATATATTTTTTTATTTATTAAAATAATTAAAAAAATTAAAAATTAGGTTTTTATTTTAAATATCATTTTATTTTTATTAAATCCCGCTGTTGTTAGAGAACTCAAAAAACTAGGTTTGATAATTTTTGGAGTTATATTTTGATTTTTGAAAATTATTTAAGTGTTAAATTTGATGATGATCTTTAAAAATTAATTAAAAATATCAAATGATCTCAAAATCCTTTGAAATTTTTATGGTGAGTTCTCTGACTCATGAGCCACAGTGGAGAACAAAAATCATGTGATTTTGATCTCAATGTACTCCAAATTAAATGTTTTAAGCAAATTAGGATTTGCTCAAAACAGTAAAGTTTTTTTATTCTTAAAAATCATGAAATTATTTCCTAATACTACTCTAGCCATAGGGAACTTACATGAATTTTTGTAGAATTTTCTAAGCCACATAAAATTTACTATATTTTTTTTAGTAGAAAATGCATAAAAACATAAAAAATTAAGATCTCTGTCTACAGATATCTTATGTCTTTGGAAAAATGCTCAAATTGTGTATCTTGACAGAGGCTACAACATATAAAAATTTGGGGTCAAGTTGATAATCCAATATGAATGGAGAATTGAAAAACCCCTAACCCTAATTCAATCTTTTAAAAATAATTTATGCATCAAATTAATATGAAAATAATTCCATATGATTCTCCTTTATTCACTGAGCAAGAGGGTATTTTTGTTTTATTTTTATGAATCTTCTATGAAAAGATATGGATTTTTGAAGTTTAGGGGCTATTTTCTGAATTTATTAAATACCCCTATTTATTTATTCAAACCACGGGCTGACTAGAACATCGGATCCGTTGAATAGTCACTCGGTGCACTTCTATTCGACGCCGCCTTCTGAGTCAGCTGCCACGAGGCCCGCCATATCGTTCTAGAGGATCATACGGCTTGATCTCCGCCATCCATTCAATACACGCGAGAATGGACGGCATCCATTCATCGTCCCCGATGGCCTTAACCAAGAGCCGTCCAACTTAAAACCTTAATGTCTTTCTCATTTCTTGATGGATTTTGATGATTTTTTTTTAAATAGTTCAACTTAAAGAAACGAACACATTTATATGGTAAACATACTATAAAATTAAGCCATCATAAATGGAGAGCTCGCGATGGCTCGGGAGAGTGAGTGAGGTTATACCTTTGCTCTGAGAGGTTTGGCCTCAATCAGAGATTCTTCACACCTTTGTTGGGTCCCAAAGAGCTTAGGGATGAAGCATATGGCTCTGGTGTAAGGCCTATATATGATTTCCACCACAGCCGATTTTGGGTGTTGGTTGAAAGTTATGGTAGAGGCTATTTAAGAGGGGGAATTGACGGGGGTTTAGCTTCCTTCACTATTGTGAAGGTGTAGAGCCAATTTGTTTGAAGTTTGGTGCTTGGTATGTTCGAATTGAAGTTTTTCCTGGTTTCGGGCAGGAATTCAAACTCAAAATTGGATTTCTGTGGTGGAATTGGGAGAGGGAAATGGATTGTAATGTGCTAAGGGACTCTTAGAAAATCTCTCTGAGGAGTTTGGGAGGCCTTGGTTAAAATTTTTTTTACCACTCTATTCATGGCCGTAGGGTGTGCATTTTATAGAAATTGGCCAAGGGGAAGCTTGGCTGGCCAATTGAGGGGTTAGCCCCACTGCTTAGGTGTTAAGCAGAGGAGCTCTCAGCTCAATTTGGGCTGAGGTGGCTTCTTGGCATGAATTTGGGTATTGGCCATGTGGGGGCTCACGTTTTTGGGCTTTAGCTTGGGTTAAAGTGGTTAACCAATGGTTGGGTCATGGTTAAAGCTTATAATGAGCAGTAAAAATGGCACCATAGAGTATTGACATGTGGTATAACAAGTACTTTGATTTAACTTTCTCTTTATCCCTTTAAAAATTAAAAAAAAAAAATTTTACCCATGAGATAAATATCAAGCTTAACCATGGGTTGGTGGCTGGTTTTAAACTCAACTCTAGAGTCTAGAATGAGCTAAGGTAAGGCTCATTTGACCATACCAAGCTCAATTGGTTTGGATTTGGCCATAAGTCCAAGAAGGTGCATATGACCAAATCTTATGTTTGGACTAGGTTATACATGTCAATTGACCAAATTAAATATGGCATTTGGTGTAAGAGACCATGAGGAACAACTTTCATGAAGGGTGAAAGTAATTTTGAGGTCAATTGGTTAATCAATTTGGTGGATTTTTTATTTTTGACCCATTTTAAGCATGTTGGGCTACGTTTGGGTCAAATTTGGGCTAGCCATGGGCTAAGTCCAAATTGATTTTTGTATTTGGTGTAAAACATCATGATGTACAACTTTTATGAAGGATTAAAGTCATTTTGAAATCTATTTGGTAGTGAATTTAGTGTATTTTGATGAAATTTGGATTTAAACCTAAATTAGGCATATGGGGCTAATTTGGGTCAAACTTGAGCCAGCTTTGGACTAAGCTCAAATTGATTGTTGTGTTTGGTCACAAATGACCTCACAAAGGATTTTCAACAAAAAATGGATGCCAAGTTGAGGTTTAGGGCATTCAATTGTTGAGATTTGGGGTGTTAGCCAATATTGGGGCTAATTTGGGGTTTTGGATTTAAACCAAATTGGATGATCAAAAGGTTTTACCAATGCAAATTTATGATTAAATTTGATGTAAAATATTGCTATGAAGCAAATACAACATTTCTTTGTGTCAATTGGCATGGTTATAAGTCCAATTGATGTGAATTGGGCATTTAGCCAAAATTGGGATTTTGACCTAAATGAAAATTAAGCTTAATTCAGGGATCAATTGAGCTTAAATTTGTAATAGTTTGATCAAATAAAATGTTAATTTAAGTTTAAAATCAAATTTGGGGTCAATTGGAACCAATTTGATTGATTTTGGGTTAAAAAGGGTTTTGAAATTAAGTCTTTAAGGGCCAAATTGGATGTCTTGGTCAAAGATGGTCAAATTTACAAAATCAGGCCACATGGTAGTTGACAAAAATGAAATTGGGAATATTTGGGATTTATTGGGATTTTCTGGGAATTTTTGGATTTTTTTTTTGAATTTTGGGCCACGGAAGGGTATTTTGGTAATTTGGCCAAATTTTGGAAATTTTGGCAATTTTGGGTAGTTTGGAGGTTTTCATAGTATTTGGGATGAGTTTTGATCAAAATTGGGTATTTTGGGTAGATTTGAGATTTTTTGGCCAAAATTGGGATCTTAGGGGCAGTTAGGTAACTTGGGGGTGTCTGTGGCAAAAGACCCAAGATGAGCATTTCAAGTAGAACTGGATAGATATCCATTCTAAATGAATCATGTATCAATGAAATCCCCATTTTGGGTCCTTATGTATTGGTCTTAGCCAGGGTATTGTGAGGGTATGGTGAGGGTGTGGTGAGGGTATTGTATTCCTTAGCTCCAAACCAACACCCAGGGTCAATCCTAAGGCCAAGTAGCCCTATAGGAACTCTCCTTGAGTTCCCTCATAATGATCTTACCTACTAAGTGCTAGAGGTTATGACCAATATGTGGAACTTCAAGTTGAGTAAAGAGAAAAGTTTTGAGTTTCTAATGGTGAGGGTACCTTTTCTAGTTTTCTAAGACTAGTTAGTAGGAAAGTCCTATGGCTAGACCTAGGCTAGTAAAGAAATTTCTAGACCTCAACCAAAAGTGAGGTCAACAGTTCCACAGTACTAAGAAAAGTTCCTAATGTTCGGTTACTAAGCGCAGTAGCGATATGCCTTAATTTATTTTCAATATTCTTAATAGTAGTTCATTGATTTTATAATTGATTTCTTTGAATTTGAAATTGATTTCTTTGATTCTGTAAATGTTGACCCATGCTTAATATCAGCTCATCCATAGACAACTTTTTCTCCTTAATTTGAGAGTTACTGTTAAATCCTGGGGGAAAAGAAGGTCTAAAGTTAACATTTATTTAGTTGGATGAGTTTCTTAATGGGTTCACTGGTTTGTTTGCCCATTATTGATTTGTAGAAGAATTTTTATTCCAATTAAAATTTGGATGATTCTTCCAACATGGGTTATAATAGTTTGAATAAGGGTTGTTGGGTCTACTAATAGCATTTAATGTCTCAAATGAAGGTTGAACATCCACAAATTGCCCACATGAATTCTCTTCCATCATAGGAGGTTTTGGAGAATAATTCATCCCATAATGATTTAATTTCTTTGATATTGCAGCAATCTGCGAATCTAACAAAGATAGTGCATCAGAATCATGGATACTAGCTACTCTTTTAGGATTTACCCATTCAGAGGGCCATTGACAATTGTTGGTAGCCATCTCTTCTATTAATGAATAAGCCTCATCAAAAGGTTTGAAATTAAAGAACCAGCAGCTGTAACATCTAAAATTGACCTAATTGATCCCAGTAATTCATTTTAAAAAGTTTGAATTATCAACCAATCTGGTAACAAATGATGAGGGTATTTCCTAAGAAGATCTTTAAATCTCTCCCAAGTTCATATATTGACTCTCCATCAATCTGAAAGAACAATGTTATATCATTTCTAAGTTTAGAAGTTTTTGATGGAGGGAAATATTTGGATAGAAATTTCTGTGAAAGTTCTCCCCAAGTTCTAATAGATCCTAGTGCTAACAAATTTACTCACATCTTAGCCTCATCCCTCAGTTAAAAAGAAAAAAGTCTAAGTCTAACAACATCGTTTGAGACTCTGTCATATTTAAAAGTAGCACACAGTTCTAAAAAACTAACGAGGTATAAGTTAGATGAAGTCATTTGGTTTAGCTTGGAATTGATTGTTTTGTACCATTTGGATAATAGCAGGTTTAAGCTCAAATGAATTAGCAGCTACATCAGGATTTTGGATAGATAAGTGAATTTCATTTGCTGTAGGATTTGCACAATCTTGTAGGGGTCTAGGTTGGTGTACATTGTCTATTCTTTCATTGTTCATGTTGTTCTCCATTGTATTAGAATTTCTAGGTTCTCTTCTCAATCTTCTAATCTTTCTAACAGTGTGTTCTAATTCTGAATCGTAGGGTATAAGATTTTCAGGTCCAAATTTACGCATACAATTTTAAATCGGCAGACAGTAAAATAATTAAGTAAATATAAAAATAAGTTGCAATACAATTAAAAATGTTCTAATAATCCTAATTTGTTTGTTACTCTAATTGTGACTTTTGTTACTCACTCCCCGGCAACGGCACCAAAAACTTGACCGCGACTTTATATATGCTAAAAAATATAAGTACTTAATATGTCTGCTAAAAGATATACTTCCTCAGCAATTATACCAAATCCTTAATAATAGTTATAGATTCAATAAATATGGACAAATTAAATATTCAATAATTATAAAGTCACACTTATCAATGCAAGTATATGTATCGTTCATGTAATATAGGGCTCTAATGGAGTCCTAGATATCAATCCCATAGGGAGTAAGTTTAGAACTACGAACTAAGATTTTAGAAAAGCAATACTTTAATCACAACAACGAAGTTCAATTTTGCTTATTTGTCACTATTAGACAATTGAAATAATTACGTAATTTTAATAACTATTAAATAACTAAAGATACTAATGAAGGTTTAAATGTGATATTCAATATATAAGAAAGCATCCTTCTCCTTGTCAAGAAACTATAATGAATGGATAAAGTGAATTAGTTCACATTATATTGTACCAAATTGGAGCATGCCTATCCTTTACCCTTTGGTCCAGGCATAAAAAACATTAACTAATCCTATGCTTGTTTACTGAAACTGCGGCTAGGCGGTAGGATACCGGCTCTCACTTCGAAGCTCCCACATTCCCCTCACCTGAGGGCAATCATCTACACTTCAGCACCCAAACGATAGGACCAAATTGGGGATTTTAGTCTGTCACTCTAAAATCTCCAATTCTATGCTCGATAATATTATTTCTATATTTATTTGCACCGAACTTCTAAGGGATTTGACCTCTCTGAATCTTGAATGTAATCTTCACGTTTAGTTGTAAAACTCAACATATTTTAACAAATCAATTGGCCAGATTGAAAGTAAATTAAGATCGAAGTGAAAAGATCATCAAAATTTCTTAAAAATTTTCATGGCTTCACAAATTCAAACCACCATTTCACAAACCTCGAGACAAAGAGAAAGACAAAGAAAATAACTCAAATCTCATGGGGAAAATGCAAAAAAACTTTGAATTCATATATAAAATCAAACTCATAGAAACTACAACAAGTAAATAACCTATCTCTATGTTCTCCCCAAGAAAACTCCTTGAAGTTTCTCTGAATCTCTTCCTTTCTTTACAACACACAAAATTCCTCTTTGAAGCAGCAAGGAGGAAGAAATCTCTCACTTTCCCTCCACTCTTACAATCTCTCGAAGAATTCCTCATAATTTTTACACACTACCTTTCTAACCTCCAGGACCTCTCCAAGACTTCTAGGCTCCTTCCTTGTTCTCTAATTTTCAGCCAAAAGAGTCTTTTAAAGTTGTGGATGAGCTTTCCCAAGAGTTACCTAAGCATCCCTCCAAAATTTGGCCTTATCCAAAGCTTGATTGGACATAACCGTTGAACTCTCCGTCGGCAGCCTCGAGGGCGTCGGCGGACCTTCTTAATGAATTAATTTTGGAGTCTCAAAAAAATTTCATCGTCGGCGAAGTCGATGGTGCCGTCGGCGCCCTAGTTCAATTCTTAACATTTTGTTCCTTTTTGCTCCAAATTTGCTCCTTTTTGCATCTTTTTTCTCCAATGACCCTAATTCATCATTCCTGCAACAAAACATTAAAAACACCTTTCTTTAAAGTGCAATATTCATTATTCCTACAACAAAACATCAAAAATACCTTTCTTTAAAGGGCAATATCATAAAAAATTGTATAAAGTAGGTATGATAATCTCAACATATTTTCCTCTGGTCATCCATCCATCTGATACACGCTCGATCAGGTAGCTCTCCGTCATCGTCCTCGATAGCTAAAACCTGTGAAGCGTCCAACTTTAAACTCTAATATCTCAACCTGTACTCAACCAAATCATTTCAGGTTTGTTCCTACACCTTCATCTACTAAAGACGAGTACATTTATATGGTTACTTTGCTATGAATTGCAAGTTTTCTTCATAAAGGTCCAAACTGAGCTCAAAATTAGGGCTAGTGAGCTATACCTTTGCCCAAGGAGTGAGGCCTCAATTAGGTACATTTGTTAGCTTCAGTGGAGTTTGAACAACCTTTTGGATGAGTTTATTTCCCCTAGTGAAGGCTCCAAGTATGAGTTCGATTAAAAAGCTCAACAGAGGGGGATTTAGATGGGGATTTTTCTCACTTGCTCTGGTGAAGCTCAAGAGCAAATCAATTTTGGGTTTGAGAGAGTTTTGAGGAAGGCCAAATTTTGCCTTTATTTTAAGCTCAAAATTTTAGCTCAAGTGATGGGGAAGATGGCTAATGAATGGTTGCAATGGGGTTGTGGGTCTTGGAGGAGCTCTGGAAACAGTTTTAACATGGTTCCCTCAATAAAATTTTTCTGGTCCCCTTTTATCCATGGAAGAGGGGTTTAAGTAAAACAAATTAGGGTGGTTATCAAGACCTTCATTTGGGTGCAATGTGGATCTTAGGTGGAGGGCCTCAAGAAGCTAAACACCAATCAAAGTTAGTCGCATTGTACGGGTGAATTTAAGTTTGAACTTAGGCATGGTGGGTCTCAATTTTAGCTCCTCTGCCGACTAGGGTGGGTGACCATGGCAAGGGAGGTGCTTAGGTGGCTCAGGAACATCAGAGGAATCTGTCACAACAATTAATTTGGGTTGGTGTACAGTTTTGGTAAAGATATCTTTGGCTTAAGAAAGTTATGAAACAAATACCTTAATTTAGGGGACCTTTGGAACATGGCTCATATAAGGTGATTTAAGTGAGTCTATCTTGGTCACTAGGATCCAAAATTTGGCTGTAGATGTCTTGCCTTGATCAATTTGACATGGCTGGGTAAATTTTGGTGCATGGGTCCAATTTGTGTCCAAATGGCAAAAGGTTAGCTTTGGGTTAGGCTAGTAAAGAATTTGAGTCCAATTTAGTGATGAACATTATGTATATGACTATTATGAATATTTTTTGTGAAGGATTGAAGTGATGTTGAGTTCAACTGGAAGCTCAATTTGAATGATTTGGGGATTTTGGTCAATTTCGACATGTTCGAGCTAATGTTGACTTAAGTCCAATTTGATGGTTTAAAATGGCCCATAGGATTCTTTTGAAGAGTTTTCAACATAAATTGGGTGTCAATTTTGTTGATAGGGTATTCAATTTGTTGGAATTTGGGGAGAGCCAATTTGGGGCAAATTTGGGGATTTTTGGACTTGGATCAAAATTGAGTGAAATTGAGGCTTTACTAAAACCAATTGAGGGTCAAATTTTATGTGTAGGATTGTTATGAAGAGTTTAAGATTCAAATTTGGTCAAATCATGTAGGCTGTGGGGTTCAATTAAGTAAGATTAGGTCATAGGATCAAAATTGGGGGTTTGACTTTGATCAAAATTGAGCTCAAAGTATGGGCCAATTAGGCTTGTATTTGGTTTATATTGGTCATGTGATAGGTGAATTTGAGTTAAGGATTCAAATTGAGGGAAATTGGGGCCAAATTGATGGACATTTGAGGTGAATATAAGTGAAATTGGGTCTGTAATAACAATTTGTGGGTTTTAGTCAAAATGGTCAAATTTGCCAAATTGTGTTCAATTGAATGGTTCAAATTGGCTTTAGAGGTATTTGGAGTGCTTTGGTAAAGTTTGGGGTGCAAAGGGTAATTTTATAATTTTGGCAAATTTGGGGGTATTTTGGTAATTATGAGTGGTTTTAGGCAAATTCTGTATTTTCAAATGGTTTGAAATGTTTTTTGAACCAATTTTGGTATTTTGGGTGAATTTGTGGATTTTCACCAAATTCAGGGTTCCAAGGGCATTTTAGTAATTTGGGTGGATTTAGGGGCATAAGGCCAAGTTCGACATTTTGGTAGAATTTGGGTGCCAACCACCTTATGTGAGCCATGGAGCAATGAAATCCCTATTTGAGTCCTTTATGTACTGGTCTTAACTAAACCCTAGCGTTGGGCTAGTGGGTTTAGAGGATCATCTACACGAGTCTCCCAAAAGATCAAGAGATCAAAATCAACAATTTGGGTTCAGGGTTTGTGAGTGATTGTGGGTAAAGAACAGTGTAAGTGAGTGAACTAACTCCAGACCAACACCCAGGTTCAACCTTAAGGTCAAGCAGTCCTATGGGAACTCTTCTTGAGATCCATCATACTCCCTAATGGTGAGGGTCCCTTTCTAGTTTTTTTAAAAAATTCAAGAGGAAAGTCCTACAGCTAGACCTTAGGCAACGAAAGAGGGAAGACTAAACCTCAACCAAAAGTGAGGTCAACAAATGGACCCCCAATATGTGTGGTTTGCTGGGCAAGCACACCACATGTATTTGCATTCCCTGATGAGATCGACAAGACTAATATAGAATTCTAAGTCAACAGACATAGAAGGAGTGTAGAATTTGAGTGCTAGTTGTTCCCGTTAGGGAATTAGCAAGTGCATATCTGATTAAAATCAAGAAGTAGGAACTCTCGCTGGAAACCAAAGAGTTGGTTTCAAATTATCAAGCTTTAATTCTCAATTGAGGATGAGAATCAGTATTTAGGTGCTGACCCCGAGAAGGAATTAAAATTTAGGCATCAATCTGAAAAAGAGAGTCAAAATTTAGGTACTGACCTCAAAAATTGAGAGTAAGATGTCATGTTCCATTAAAATAAGTCTTACTCCTATCTCGAGGATGTGTGTAGAGAATTGGAAGTTGTGGTCCCATTCAAGGGGGGTCTTATACCAATCTCAGAAGGTTGAGAATAGAATGTGATGTTCCATTCAGGGGAGACTTACTCCTTTCTTGAAGGTATGTGTAGAGAATTGGATGTCGTGGTCCCATTCAAGGGGATCTTATAACCATCTTAGCAGGTTGAGAATAGGATATGATGTTCCATTCATGGGAGTCTTACTCCTATCTCTAAGATATGTGTAGAGAATTGGATGTTGTGATCCCATTCAAGGGAGTTTTATACCAATCTCAGAAGGATGAGAATAGGATGTGATGTTCCATTCAGGGGAGTCTTACTCCTATCTCGAAGATATGTGTAGAGAATTGGATGTCGAGGTCCCATTCAAGCAGGTCTTATGCCATTCTAAGAAGGTTGAGAATAGAATGCGTTGTTCCATTTAGGGGATTCTTACTCCTATCTTGAAGACATGTGTAGACAATTGGATGTCGAGGTCCCATTCATGGGGGTCTTATACCTATCTCAGAAGTTTGAAAATAGGATGGGATGTTCCACTCAGGAGAGTCATACTCCTATCTCGAAGATATGTGTAGAGAATTGGATGTAGGGGTCCCATTCAAGGGGGTCTTATACCAATCTTACAAGGTTGAGAATAGGATGTGATGTTCCATTTAGGGGAGATAATTGGATGTTGTGGTTTCATTCAAGGGGTTCTTATACCAATCTCAAAAGGTTGAGAATATGATGCGATGATTCAATCAGGGGGGTCTTACTCCTATCTCGAAAATATGTGTAGAGAATTGGATGTCGTAGTCCCATTCAAGGGGATTGTTGACCTCAATTTTGGTTGAGGTTTAGTCTCTCCTCTTTAATAGCCTGGGGTCTAGCCATAGGACTTTTCTTGTTGACTATTCCTAGAAAACTAGACTTAGAACCCTCACCATTAGAAATTCTACCCTCTTCTTTACTCAACTTGGAGTTCCACATATTGCTCTCAACATCTAAATACTTAGCAGGTGGGGTCACTGTGAGGAAACTCAAGATGAGTCACCCTTAGGATTGCTGAGCCTTAGGGTTGACAGGGTCTTGGTCTGGAGCTAAGGCATTCACTACACTCATCTACACCCACATTCACTCACAACCCTAAACTCAAATTTCTAGCCTAGATCCCTTGACCTTTTGGGATACTCATGTAAATGGTCCCCTAAACCTACTAGCCCTAGGCCTATGGTTTGGTTAAGACCACTATGTAGAGGACCCAAAATGGGGTTTCCTTTGGTCCATGGCTTATTGGTGATGATTGGTGCCTCAACCCTACCAAAATACCCATATTGGCCTTTTAACCCTAAAGCACCCCCAAATTACCAAAATACCCCTCTTTGGCCCAAAATCCAAAAATTCCAAAAATTCCCAAAAAATCCCAGTAAATTGCAACTATTCCCAATTTCATTTCTCGCAACTACCCCATGACCCAGTTTGGCCAATTTGACCATCTTTAACCAAAATTCCCAAATAACCCTTTAAAGACCCAAAATTCCCCAAATCCATCTCAAATTTCTATCAATTTGATCTTAATTGACTCCAATTCCAATCCTAAACTCAAATTCACTTTTGATATGACCAAAATAACCAAATACCAGCTCAATTGGTCCATGATTTGAGCCCAATTTTGATTTGGGTCAAAACCTAAATTTTGACCATATGACTTAATCTCACCCAATTGAACACATAGCCTAGTAAATTGGCCTCAATTAATGTTGAAAAATCTTTATGAAATTCCTATACATCAAAATCAACCATCAATTGACATTGGTGAAGCCTCAAATCCATTTGATTTTGGCCTAAATCCAAAATTCCCAAATTTAGCCCCAAATTGGCTAAGTCCCAAAGTTTCACCTAATTGATTGACTTAACCTCCAAACTGGCATCTAATTCATGTTGAAAACTCTTCATGAGGTCCCTATTGACCATTTACAACAATCAATTTGGACTTATCCCAAGATTAACCCAAGCTAGACCCAAGCCTAGCCTAACATGACCAAATTTATTAATGTTCAAAATTCCTTCAAATTGACTTTCAATTGAACTCAGAACCACTTCCATCCTTCACCAAAGTTGTTCCTTATGATCATCTACACCAAATGCAATAATTAATTGAGCCAATTTACATGGCTAACCTAGCCCAAACCCAAGTTTTGGTCATTTGCACTCACTTGGACCCTTTCAACAAAAATTGACTTGACCATGTCTAAGCCACCAAAGTAATGATTTCACAGCCACAAAAACCTTCCTAAAGACCAGGCTAAACCATCCTAAAATCACCATGACAAGCTATGGACCAATGGATCCCTAAATTAAGGGATTTTACCCATTTTTGGGCCTAACTTGAAATGTCTCCAACATCATCACTTATCCTTGAGAGATAATCATCATTAGCCACCCCCTGACCTCCCTGAGCCAAGAAGTGACCAATGCCTGGCCGGCCAACCACCTTGGTGGCTGGAAAATGGCTAAAACCATGGCCAAGACAAGGGGTTTTCACCAAATTCAAACCCAAAGGCCAAATCAGCCCAGCTGCTCATTGGAGCTTCTCTGCCCTCCATATAAGCAACTAAATTCACCCCTCAATTGGCCCTGGCAGCCAGCCTAGGACATTTTATTTAAACTCCCCCACCATGGAAAAAGGGGGAGAGCTTGAAATTCTTTAGTGAGAATCTATAAAACTTCTTCAAGAGCATCCTGGAGACCTCTTGAGCTTAAGAAAAACTTCCTTAGCCACTCAAATCCATTGCCTGAGTTGAATTTTGGAGCTGAATTTCAAGGCCGAAACAGGACATCCTCCAAACCTCCACCAAATTCAAATTACTTGCACCCACACCATCCCAACATTAAGAGAAGATGATCCCCCACAAAAAAACCATCCCCGAAATAATCACCGACAGCTTCTGGCGACTCCGCTGGGGAACAAGCTTTTCTCTCCATACAAATCAAGAAATATTATCTTCACACGTCGGTAATATGTCCATGTCCCCCCTTGGACCAAATTACCCTTTTTTCTTTGGCATACTTTACCCATTTCTGTCTTGGGAAAGTACTGCTAACTCCTTGGACTTTAGGACTAGCTGTTCAACCATCTTTTGAACAGAGGGGTTCAGAAGGCCATTAAGGACTTTTTAAATTTTTATGTGGGGTTGGACCTCCAATAGGTGTGTTGGTGGATTAACTCCACCTGGGAATTTTCTGCCATGAATTGGGTCCCGCACTGGGTCCTGAACTTTCTCACAACTCCTTTCCACATTTGGTTTGATACTTCGCGGATTGAACCAACTCATGTTGTGCTGCGCGCACTTTGAAACATTAATTTACTTTTACACCCTTTTAAATAAAGATGTTAAAATTACCTGTAAATTAAGACCCGCCCGGTCTGCAGATTAACCTCTATTTCTTTAGTGCTTGCACTAAAGTTTTTAAGGTTTTTGGCCATATAGCTGACCCTAAAACTTTCTATTTTAAAGCCTGCTGCGATGGCTTACCCAACGCTGACCTTTTCTTGCAACCTGCCAACGGACCGCAATGCTCGTAACGTCGCTCCCACCATTAAGTTTGGAACTGGATTTGAAGACCTCAAAGTTATCCTCGGGAAAGCCCCGTTCGTGGTAATGAAGATTGTTGCTCCGGAAGTTCAAGAACAGTCTTCAGAATTCAGTTTGAGCTGCCTTCAAGACTTCCCTACCGGTAGGAAGGCTAAAGGTGTCGTCATCAAGCCTACTATCCCCGCTGCTGCTAAGGGGAAGGAAGTGATGATTGTCAAAAGTTCAACTGAAGGATTAACTGTTCCACCACGTGCGTTTGAAATTGGGTCAAGCTCAAGGACAGTACCACTGACCCGAACTCAAAGGAGGAACTGCAATAGAAGAGTTTGTAAGGCCATCACAGCCCAAACTCTTGAGAACACACCTGATGAGAAGGAGCCTCATCAAATTGAAGAGGTATTACCAGAAGTTTACCCACTCCTGTGAGGAAGTAGATTCCATCCTTTGACAGATACTGATGGATATGAGAGTATCCAGAAGATTGTTGTTGCATTACCATCACCTCATGGACGTGGTGAGAAGAGAAAGAAATTCAGCCCCATCACCCGAGTTAGTGCAGTTTTCAGAAGGCTTGCTATTAAAGAAGGATGTTCTGTTAGTGAACTACTTAAATGAGTGGGACATGTAATTTCCCCTCATATGAAGAATGAAATTTTGAAGGATATTAAGTCCGCTAGAAAATCTCGTAGGTCAACCATAGAGTCACCTACCCGTGTTCCCGTTTGGCTCCGTTTGAGAAACCGAGTTGACACTGTTATGACCACCATCAATCATACCACCACCAGAACCACAAGTCGCCCGGCGATTAAGTAAAGACTGGGCCTGAGGGGTTCACCCTTTATTTCTACAATCGTGAAAAGAAAGACAAGACGATTACCTGACACTGTATCCGGTCTACACCACGGGGAGCATACCTTCCTTCGACGTACCGATATCTCTATTTAAACGCCCCGTCCTGAGGCATCATCATTGAAAAAGAAGAAGGTATGGGTACCTAAGGTAGCTGCACCGATACAGTTCAGTGAACCTGCAAAATAAGAAGAAGAACCAGTGCCTGAGATATCTGACATCTTCGCAACAATTGCTAGCGAGATGGAGGAACAAGTTGAGGATTTCCGTCAGGGTCCTCTACATCTTAAAGCAATCAAGGAATCGATAATTGAAGAAAAAGTTGAGAAACTCAGGATTGAGATTTCTGAGTTAGCACGAGAGCAGGGAGTTTTTGTCAATAGTGACAACGAGGATTTTGATTACAGTGATTACTTGGAGGAAGATGTCATGGATGTCCATGTGATCGAAACCAGAGCTACCACAGCTGCGAGCGAGACTCAACTTCACACGAAAGATAACGCTGTAGACGAGCTGCGTAGAGTTATCCTCCTCAGGGATGAGCAAGTTGTTCTACTGGAAAAAAGAATAGAACAGATGACTGCAGCTATGACTGCCATGGCCACCATTCAAGGGCAATCACAAGCACCATGACTGGCTTCTCCAGAAATTAACCAGCCAGAAATCATACACATAGCAGAAGAAAGAAGGGAGGCTACTTCGACAGACAAAGAAGAACAATCGAAGAAGGATTCTCCATCAAGTGCCATGCCAGAAAAAGAGTTCAAGCAAATGGTTGAACAAGTACGGGATGCCCTAGCCCAGTCCAAGGGCGGTGCATCAATTTTAAAGGGTAGACCTTCTCCGGAAGAATTTGATGCTGTGCCTTTCCCCAAGGGCTTTGTAACCCTGAACTTCAAGATATTTGATGGGACTAGAAATCCCAGACAACACATAGCACTATTTCGAGCCAATTGTGGAAACACAAGGAATAGCGAAGCTCTACTCTACCAGCAGGTCGTTAGTAGCTTGTCAGGGATCGCTTTCGACTGGTACGCTGACCTGCCCAACGAGTCAGTTAAAACATTTTTTGAGTTGGAACAGTTATTTGTAAAAAGATTTGCTGGAGCGCAGCATTATGTGTCTATTGGAGAACTCATGATGGAGAAGCAGAAGCCTAATGAAACCTTGACAGACAATATTTTGAGGTGGAGAAACCTTAGCATGAAATGTGAACCTTAACTGCAGGAACATCAAGCAATTGAGATTCTACTCAAAAGCATTCGTAGGATGGTAGCTTTCATGCTTAAGGGACTCACCATCAAATCCTTCGAGAAGCTACTCAGCAAAGCCAGCAGTCTGTAAGAAGAAATGAAGCACATGGATTTACATGAAAAGGCTAAGGTAACCAGAGTATTTGAAAAGAAATCAGGGGTACTCGCAACAGTCGACAAAGGAAAGCAGCCAATAAAGATATATGCAGAAGATCATCAGCAATCCTCGTCACAGTACTCTCAGAAACAGAGCAGTCAATCCAACCAATGACCATCTCAGGAGGGATCACCCCGAACAGCGGCTAAAAGAATATCCCTATTGGAGCGATAAAAAGTTGTTTACTCCTTCAAAGATGAAGCTGTACCTAAGATATTCAAAAGTTTGATGAAGAAATCAGAATTCAAACTGCCTGATCCGAAGAAACCCGAAGAGGTGGATAAGAAGAATGAACCAAATTATTGCCCGTACCATCGGTTGCTTAGACACACTATTGACAACTGTTTCGTCTTTAAAGATTGGCTCGAGAAGAACCTTAAGGAAGAGAATATTACAATCCCGAAAAAACATTTGAGAGAACCTGAAAAGGGTCCTCAATCAAATGCAGGATTCATCAAAACAAGCTTCTACAAATACCGAAGAAGGATGGAATGAGGTATGGAGCAGATCGTCCAAGAAGATACTGAATAAGCTACACTCTGCATCAAAATAAGTCTCCATTCAGAGTCTGCAGCATACCGAGCCCGAGATGAAGATTTCACCAGAAAATCCGTCATCATGCAGGAAAAAGACCCAGAAAAATAAGAGCGTCACTGCCAAGATTAATAGTACGGGGCGTAGGATAGGGGCTGCCTCTACTAGATTGGTTGTCTCGGATTCGGGGAAGAAAGTCCTCGAACCCTTGACTTTGTATGATTATCTTTTTGTCCCTACATCAGTGCATTAAATACCGCAAAGATGGTCAAGAAAATTGCATCAAGGGAGACCTGCAACCGTTTTCAGTGCATGAAGTTGGTATCCATGAAGATGCTGCCTACTACGCACCTCCAAAGAAGACCGTCTTCTCGCTCGAAATTTTGACACACAAAGACAAAGATTCAGAGGTATCACAAAAAGAAGGCCATACAACTCTGCTTCAACAACCTTCTACCACCCCCTTACGCCGAGTTTGTGGAGGTTCTTCTAGTTCACGCACCCGAGGTCGAGGCCGGGGACGTAGACGAGGAAAGATCAATTTAATTGTTGAACGGACTAGACCAACTATCAACATTGGTGATGAAGACAGTTCTGAAGATGAAGTAATAATGAAAAAATAGAAAAAGCCTCAATACGAGATATCCCTAGAAGATATAGAGTGAAATAAATATAAAACAATGTATGATCGGATAAACCACTATGTGGATACTATGACCCTCACTCCGATTCTCCCACAAAATGTCGAGAGTTTAGAGGTCAAGGAAGTCCGTAGTGTTGGCTCAAAGCCGATCAAATTTTACCGCGCTTCTACATCCACTGAGCTTGAAAAACATGTAAACTTGGATGTTGATACTAATGAATTAATGGAATTGCCTTTTGGTTACTTCTCGCCTTGTGTTCAAAAGTTAATTCAACAGGGGCACTTACCAAAACAAATGTCAAAAGATAAATTTCAACTTTTTGAAAAATTGTGGAATACTAAAAGAAGAACTCCCAATTCAAAAGAAGGTCTCGGATTTGGTACAGTTGGACCAGTCGACGATTCTGAATTTTGCATGGTTGTTACTAGTGAGTCAGAAGAGGACTGTCTCGATGTAGAGGATGAATCTACTGATCAACCAATAGAAGATGCTTTGCCAGAATTTGAGGAAGAAATTAAATCCACTATCGATGAATTGAAAGAGATTAACCTCGGGACTGAAGAACGACCCCGACCCACATTTATAAGTTCTTTACTTAATGACGAAGTATCTGCAGAACTGGTCAAACTATTAGCAGAATTCAAGGATTGCTTTGCATGGAGCTATGATGTAATGCCAGGACTATCAGTAGAGGTTGCAATCCATAAACTTGGGGTGGACAAGAATGTAACCCCAGTAAAACAAGCTCCCAGGAGAATGCGCCTCGAAATAGAACAACAGGTCATCGCTGAGGTAAAGAAGTTGATAGACACTAACTTCGTTAAAGAAGAGCAGTACTCCACGTGGTTAGCTAATATTGTACCGGTAAAAAAAATGGTTAGATTCACGTTTGCGTCGACTTCAGAGACTTGAACAAGGCATTTCCAAAAAACGAGTTCCCATTACCTATACCGGAGATGATGGTGGACATCGCTTCAACACATGAAATCTTCTCCTTCATGGACGGATCATCGGGGTATAACCAAATCAAGATGGCTCCCGAGGATGCAGCGCTTACAGCTTTCAGAACACCAATTAGAATCTTCTGCTACACAGTGATGTCGTTCAGCCTAAAGAACGCCGGTGCAACATATCAGCGTGTAATGACGAAGATCTTTGATGACCTCATTCACAATCAAGTAGAATGTTACGTTGATGATCTGGTCATCAAAAGTAAGCGGAGAATAGACCATTTGTATGATTTGAGGATTGTGTTTCAACAGTTACGACGATATGACCTTAAAATGAATCCTTTAAAGTGCGCTTTCGGCGTCACCTATGGGAAATTTCTAGGATTCGTTGTCCGTCATCGGGGAATCGAGATTGACCCAGATAAGATTAAAGCTATCTTAGAAATGCCTCCCCCTAGAACCTTGAAATGGTTATGTTCCTTCCAGGGGAAGTTGGCATATCTGAGATGTTTTATTTCTAATCTCTCAGGTAGGTGTCAGCCTTTCTCGGCATTAATTAAAAAGGATGCCAAATTTATTTGGGAAGAGAAATGCCAGCGGGCCATTGAGGACGTTAAACAGTATTTCACCACTTGTCTTGGCAGCCCCTATCCCAGGAAAACCGTTGATACTTTATACCGCAACTTTGGATGAGTCTCTTAGAGCCCTCTTAGCCCAAGTCAATGAAGAAGGAAAAGAAAATGCTCTTTACTACTTGAGTCGTCGTCTAATACCGACGGAGGTAAGGTATCCGGCTATTGAGAAGCATTGTCTAGCACTAATTTTTGCCACTCAAAAGCTTAGACACTACATGCTTTCTCATAAGATTACCCTAATTTCGAAAGTTAATCCATTGTAATATTTGATGACCAGACCAACACTCTCCGGACGTTTAGCAAGATGGTCAACGATCTTATTACAATTTGATATTACTTTTGTACCCCTCCGTGCTATTAAGGGACAGATTTTAGCAGATTTTCTCGCTGCACACCCACTGCCAGCTGGGTCCTCTCTCAACGATGAGTTACCAGACGAGCAGATACTACAGATGGAATTTTCTAGTGCGCAGCACTGGGAAATGTACTTCGACGGCGCTTCATCAGCCAAGAAAAACAAGGGATCAAGCACAATTACACCAGGCAAGGCAGGGATAGGTTTGATCTTTATTACGCCAGATAAGGGTATGTTGAGGTTTTCTTACCACCTAACGGAGCCATGTACCAACAATGAAGCAGAATATGAAGCCTTTATCACTGGATTAGAATTGGCAATTTCGATGGATATAACGAACATTGACATTTATGGTGACTCTCAACTTGTCATCTAGCAAATCGCTGGACAATATAGAATTCTAAAACCAAGATTAGCAGAATACCATCTGTATGCGATGAAGCTCCTGGAGCAAATTCCTGAGGTGACTTTCTACCGGATTCCTCGGGGAGATAATGCGCATGCCGACGCTTTAGCAAAACTCGCTAAGGAAATGGTCTGTCCCCCGGAGGATTCCATCAGGGTCACGGTGCAAGGAAGACGGGTCTTGTCTCGAAGCAACTTTGAAACCCTTCACAAACTTGGGAAAGAAGAAATCGTGAATACAGTTGCAGACATCCACGAAGATTGGCGTAAGCCATTAATAGAATATTTGCATGCTGGAAAGCTTCCAGAAAAAAGTCTGAGGCACACCACATCACAAGAAGGGCCATGTTCTATGCCCTGGTGGGAAATGTTCTCTACAGAAGATCGTTCGATCAAATGTGGCTACAGTGTTTGAGTAAAGCCAAAGCACAAAATATTGTCAAAGAAGTACATGTCGGATTGTGTGGTGCTCACCAGTCGGGACCAAAAATGAAAATGAAGATTAAAAGACTCGGATATTATTGGCTAGCAATGATGTCCGATTGCATGGATACTGCCAGAAGATGTCACCAATGCCAGGTGCATGGGGTGGTCTTACACCAACCTCGGAATGTGCTACACCCAACTGTCGCCTCGTGGCCATTCGAGTGTTGGGGCACAGACATAATAGGTCTGATAGACCCTCCATCTTCTAAAGGACACAGATTCATACTTGCCGCTACGGATTACTTCTCCAAAGGGGCAGAGGCAGTACTGTTACGTGAGGTTACGACACATCACGTTCTTCAATTTTTTAAAAGACAAATCATCTACCGTTTTGGAGTACCACAAAGAACAATCTCTGACAATGGGACAGCTTTCAAAAGCACAAAAATCAACAATTTTGTAAGAAGACATGGGATAGATTGAAGATACTCTACAATTTACTATCCCAGAGCAAATGGTCTTGCTGAAGCTTTCAACAAGACACTGGTACAGATTTTGAAGAAAACATTGGACGAGAATAAAAGGGATTGGCATAACAAACTGTTAGAAGCCATGTGGGCCTACCGGACGACTTTCAAGACTCCCACTCAGTGTACACCTTATATGGTCGTGTACGGAACCGAGGTTGTGCTACCACTAGAGATCCAGACACCATCTCTCAGAGTCGCCATCGCAAACCAACTTATAACGAAAGAAAGCACAAAACTCAGACTTGAAGAACTGAAGAGTCTCGATGGAAAACGATTGGAATCACAGCAACATTTGGAGCTCTACCAGGCGAAGATGTATAAGCCCATGACAAATTGGTCCTCCCAAGGATATTTAAAATTGGTCACCTTGTACTCGTGCTCAAAAGACCTATTCTTGCTCACTGCAAAATAGGTGGAAAATTCGAGCCAACTTGGGAGGGACCATTTGTCGTTGAGAAGGTCTATACAGGAGGAGCCTACCAGTTAGTGGACTTCCGGGGTGAAAGACCCATGTTATCGATAAATGGAAGATACTTGAAAACCTATTACACGACCTGATGCTGCTTAATGCCGCTTGCCTCTGCTCGCCTCTGCTTGCTTTGAGACTTTGAAACCTTGATTGTTTTAGGGTTATTTATATAGCCATATGTCGATGACCGAGTCCAAATTTTGTAATTAATCCAATAAATAATGAAAATTTTGAGAAAATTTTTTGAACTTTACAAGTTCTCTTTTCTACTTTTGGATTTAAAATTCCATTAAATTAAAACAAACCCACACATAAAACGAGTAATCCTTTCCACCAAAACGAATTGAAATTTACCTTAATAAATACTCTGTTTTGTTCTTGTTCATGCCAAACTTCGGCCCACTGACGTTTCTTTCTGTCGCCTGCACAAAAAAAAGTTAGGATAGAGGCTGATCTTTGCTTTCCAGGACGGCTGGAACCTCACACTAAATGAAGAGATGGCGCCACAAGGAGGTGTCATAGATTTCGACATGGATTTTAACCAGATTGAAATGTACTAGGACGACCCGCTAATGGGCGTGGTCAGCAAGGAAGAAAAGAAAGGACTACCCTCACTGTTGAGGGTGACCACTCAGGATGACGCGTCACGTAAGGGTAAAAACATGATGGTAGAACAAGATCCGATGGAGGGGCCCAGCCGACTGCCCTCCATGATAGCTGCTCCGGCAAAGGGCTTAATAGCTGCCCACAGAAAACAACTACCAAATACTCCGCTCCGCAGAACACAACGCAGAAATGCGAGCCAAAAGAAACAAAGAGCCTTCTTGCGATAGAAGCGCAAGCGCCAAAGGAATGAAAATAGTTTTCTTACCCCCATTCCGGAGGGACATATCTACAATTCAGAGTTGAGAGAAACTTCTGCGAGCCTGCCCACTACAGATGAAGAATCGGGATTTCTGACAGGATCAGCTATACCCCTAGTCCTAGATATCTTGTGCAGAGGTTGCCCAACATGCAACGTCAAGATACCAGGCAGGACATCAGTCACGGGCGAGTTTGTAGAATGCCCGGACTGCAACATTTTACATCTAAAACATTTAAATACCTTAGAAGAGTACACTGCCAGCACCAACGAGTCTCAGACTCCAGATTTTGTTGCAAACGAGCCGTATGTCCCACTTGGGACAGACCAATGCGCATCGCGGAGGCTAGGATCATACATACCGCTTGAGGCTGAATCTCATATTCTGGATAGGCCAGCACCGATTTGGGTTCCCGCCGAGGCCCGGAGGAAAGAACGCCCCAGGCAACTGCCAACTCCCGGAATGGTAGAATACTATAAAATAAGCAAGGTAAACAAAAGAGAATTTGAGTTCTATGAAGAGTTTCAAGGAAAGTTTATCAACATATTGGAAGACCTGGAGCTATATACCAGGGTTTTCTCTGAAACTGATGAAAGAAGCATCCTGGATTGCATCTTTGATTTGAGAGATAGAGGTCGAGCAAGCCTTCTCATGGAAAGAACGTACTCTGAGCCGAAGAAATGGATGCAGGGGAAAGGAAGAATCACCATCCAGTGTGGATGTTCTACAATTTTACAAATGAAAGACACGGAAATCCGCCTGGGATACTCAGAAGCGACCAAGTGGATCCGTTGCCACCAATAATCAAGTGGATGGTAAGGAGAATAGTCAAGTGGAATATCCTACCTGCCACTTGCATTCCTAACAGTTGCATCATCAACATTTACGAAGAAGGTGACTGCATTCCTCCGCACATTGACCATCATGACTTTGTGAGGCCTTTCTGCACAGTCTCATTCATGAGTAAGAGCAATATTTTTTTTGGAAAAGAAATCGATATAATCAGCCCTGGTGAATTCAAAGGAGCTGTGGAGATTCCTCTTCCAGTTGGTTCAGCACTTGTTCTCAAGGGAAACGGTGCAGACGTTGTCAAGCACTGCATTCCAGGAGTACGACACCGTAGGGTGTCCGTGACCTTATGCATAATGGATGACAGTAAGATACCATATGGATTCCAGCAAGACCCGGAGTTGAAAGAACTGTTTCCCTACGAGCTATGAGAAGGTTGTACCTCTGAATACATGCGACGGGAACTTTAATCCTAGAGCATGACTCAGAAGGTCTGCTTGATCAAGAGCTCGATATATCAAGCGCAGAAGACTCACTTGCTTTCTCTTAACAAAGCGTGACATGTAGTTGATATAATCAGTCTATGATGTACTCATATCTTGAAAAGAATCTCAATGCATTACAGCGCATATTACATAATGTACTCTTTTTTGAGGCATTAGCCTATGTTTGATCTGTTGCATCCTTATTGAAGCAGATTAGTGGAAATTTCTCTCGTGTTGTGCCTTTTTGTCAATTGACTATTTGTGAGATGGATGAAAGTCGGGGAGTTCTAATGAACAAAGAACGAAACGACAAATTTTCAAATAAAACACAAATAAAAGATAATTGTAATAAATAAATAATAAAACAAATTTCTTTTGAAAATCAACAAATTGAAATTAAAACCTTAAGAACACATGTTTGAAAAAATCAATTATGACAAAATAATAGGAAAATAAAACGAACCTGTTGAGTGGGTACTTCCGTTTTTGGAATTTCCTACTCTTTGTGCGAGCAGCACAACCATCGTTATCTACACTAACTCTCCACACATCCTCGCAGAATTTCACATTCTGCACAAAACTCCATGAAAATTTACAAGTCTTCTTCAAAATCAACATTTTTACATGCCACACTACCACAAATTCAACATCACAAGCTCTTTGTAAATTTCAAATCACATCTTCAAATCAGTACCTAAATCCTGATTCTCAAATCTTTGAATTGTTACCTAAATTTCAATTCTCTCATCTTCCGGTAGATACTTACATTTTAATTCTCATTCTTGAATCAGTCCTACCTTTCTGGTTCTTCACATTTGAGGTTGGACCCTATATTCCGGCACCCTCTTTTGAGAATTGACCTACATCTCGATTCTCGTTCTTGAATCAGTCCTACCTTTCTG
>NEWO01000325.1:126320-137919 GCA_003013225.1 Phalaenopsis aphrodite | reverse complement strand
CTACATTTTGATTCTCGTTCTTGAATCAGTCCTACCTTTCTGATTCTTCACATTTGAGGTTGGACCCTATATTCTGGCACCCTCTTTTGAGAATTGACCTACATGTTGATTCTCGTTCTTGAATCAGTACTACCTTTCTGGTTCTTCACATTTGAGGTCAGACCCTATATTCTGATACCCTCTTTTGAGAATCGACCTACATTTCAATTCCCATTTCTAAATCGGTCCTAAATTCTGATTCTTTACATTTAAAATTGGTCCTTATATTCTGACACCTTTGTTTGAGGATTGACCTGCATTTCAATTCTCATTTCCGAATCAGTCCTACATTTCTAATTCATTACATTCGAGGTCGGTCCTTACACTCCGACTCTCTCTCTCCCTCCCTCTTTTTGAATTGATATCTGAAGTTCAATTCCTACCTTCGGGGTCAACACTTACATCTTGACTCCAACCCTTTAGAAATCTTTGAAATTTCATAACTCAAAATCCACTCTCTGATCCCCAGCGAGAGTCCCTACTTCTCGATTTGATTAAGCACACAATCTGTTAATTCTCTAGTAGAAACAAATCACACACACAACTCTACACGTACTTCTGGGTCTGCTGACTTAGAAAGTCTGTATTGGTTTTGGCTGATCTCGTCGGTCAACGCCAATACGCGCGGTGTGCTTGCCCAGCACACCGTACCTATTGGGAGTCCATTTGTTGACCTCAATTTTGGTTGAGGTTTAGTCTCTCCTCTTTAATAGCTTAGGGTCTAGCCATAGGACATTTCCTAATGACTATTCCTAGAAGACTAGACTTGGAACCCTCACCATTAGAAATTCTACCCTCTTCTTTACTCAACTTGGAGTTCCACATATTGCTCTCAACCTCTAAATACCCTTAGGATTGCTGAGCCTTAGGGGTTGACATGGTCTTGGTCTGGAGCTAAGGCATTCACTACACTCATCTACACCCACATTCCTTCACAGCCCTGAACTCAAATTTCTAGCCTAGATCCCTTGATCTTTTGGGATACTCATGTAGATGGTCCCCGAAACCTACTAGCCGTGGGGCTATGGTTTGGCTAAGACCACTATGTAGAGGATCCAAAATGGGGTTTCCTTTGGTCCATGGCTTATTGGTGATGATTGGTGCCTCAACTCTACCAAAATACCCATCTTGGCCTTTTAACCCTAAAGCACCCCCAAATTAGCAAAGTACCCCTCTTTGGCCCAAAATCCCAAAATTCCAAAAATTCACAGAAAATCTCAACAAATCCCAAATATTCCCAATTTCATTTCTCTCAACTACCCCATGACCCAATTTCGCCAATTTGACCATCTTTAACCAAAATCCCCAATTGCCCTTTAAAGACCCAAAAATTCCCCAAATCCATCTCAAATGTCTATCAATTTGATCTTAATTGACTCCAATTCCAATCCTAAACTCAAATTCACTTTTGATATGACAAAAAAAACCAAATACATGCTCAATTGGTCCATGATTTGAGCCCAATTTTGATTTGGGTCAAAACCCAAATTTTGACCATATGACTTAATATCACCCAATTGAACACATAGCCTAGTCAATTGGCCTCAATTAATGTTGAAAAATCTTTATGACATTCCTATACATTAAAATAAACCATCAATTGACATTGGTGAAATTGGCTAAGTCCCTAAATTTCACCCAAATTTTGTCCATTTGATTTTGGCCTAAATCCAAAATTCCCAAATTTAGCCCCAAATTGGCTAAGTCCCTAAGTTTCACCCAATTGATTGACTTAACCTCCAAATTGGCATCCAATTCATGTTGAAAACTCTCCATGAGGTCCCTATTGACCATTTACAACAATCAATTTGGACTTAGCCCAAGGATAACCCAAGATAGACCCAAGCCTAGCCCAACATGACCAAATTGATTAAAGTTCAAATTCCTTCAAATTGACCTTTCAATTGAACTCAAAACGACTTCCACCCTTCACCAAAGTTGTTCTTTATGATCATCTACACTAAATTCAACAATAAATTGAGCCAATTGACATGGTTAACCTAGCCCAAACCCAAGTTTTGGTCATTTGCACTTACTTGGACCCTTTCACCAAAAATTGACTTGACCATGTCTAAGCCACCAAAGTAATGATTTCACAGCCACAAAAACCTTCCTAAAGCCCATGCTAAACCCTTCTAAAATCACCATGTCAAGCTATGGACCAATGGATCCCCAAATTAAGGGATTTTACTCATTTTTGGGCCTAACTTGAAATATCTCCAACATCATCACTTACCCTTGAGATATAATCATCATTAGCCACCCCCTGACCTCCCTGAGCCAAGAAGTGACCAATGTCTGGCCGGCCAACCACCTTGGTGGCTGGAAAATGGCTAAAACCATCGCCAAGACAAGGGATTTTCACCCAATTCAAACCCAAAGGCCAAATCAGCCCAGCTGCTCATTGGAGCTTCTCTGCCCTCCACATAAGCAACCAAATTCACCCCTCAATTGGCCCTGGCAGCCAGCCTAGGCCATTTTATTTAAACTCCCCCTCCATGGCAAAAGGGGGAGAGCTTGAAATTCTTTGGGGAGACTCTGTAAAACTTCTTCAAGAGCTTCCTGGAGACCTCTTGAGCTTAAGCAAACCTTCCTTAGCCACTCAAATCCATTGCCTGAGTTGAATTTTGGAGCTCAATTTCAAGGACGGAAGAGTACACCCTCCAAACCTCCACCAAATTCAAATTACTTGCACCCACACCATCCCAACATCAAGAGAAGACAATCCCTCACAAACAAACCATCCCCGAAATAATCGCCGACAGGGATCTTATACCAATCTCAAAAGGGGGAGTCACATTAGGAAGGAAAGCTCGATGGCCAAAATCCAACCCTTGAGACAATAGAAAGCAGGTTAGTGTCTCAGTACTGAGCTGAACAATAGAAATGTAATGCAGAAAGTTTTTGGTGTTGAGTCCATAAATATGCACCATGTGAAGATAGGTATAGATGAGAAAGATTTGTGAAACCTTGTGAGATTTTACGTAGAAGGTGAAATTCTGTAGGGATTGTGAGGAGAATTAGTGCAGACGAGGACAGTCGCGCTACTCGAGCAAAGAGTAGGAGACCTCGAAATCAAGAGAATAAACTCAAAAAATTTATTTTCTTTTCATGTTATTTTTGCATATTTAATTATCAGAATATAATATTATATTAAAAAAATGTTGGTTGGTTTCTTTCAAAAGTGAGAATTTTATTATTATCAAGTTTTTTATTGTTTTTTTCTTTGTTCATTGTAGTGTCAAACCAACGTATGGTTATATGGCTTTCATCCATCACATAATACGCAATTGAGCAAACAAACAAAACTTCTAAAAGAGATTTCATTAATCCGCTTCAATTGGTGCTACCGATTGAGTACAGGCTGAAGCCTCAAAAGGTAAAACCTGCTGATCGCATCAATGTAGATCTGAAAATATCCATGCTGAGTACAAATTAGAAGCTGAGCATATCTGAAACATATATCATCGTATATGTTGTGTCAAAATGCAGTACAAAAAGGTATCCTCTGAGTGTCTGTCTCTGGTGAGACGAGCTCCCGATTAAGCTGACCTAATAAGCCACGCTCCAGGAAAAGTGTTCCCTTTGCATGTGCTTAGAGGTGCAACCCTCTCATAGCTCATACGGCAGTAGTTCTTCCAACTCTAAGTCTAGTCATAATCCATATGGCATTTTGCCGTCACCCATTCTTTAGAAAGTCACGGACACCCTTCGGTGTCGTACCCCTGGAATGGAGTGTTTGGTAATGTCTGCTCCATTTCCTTTTAGAACCAGCAATGAACCCACTAGTAGTGGAATCTCCATGGACCCTCTGAAGTCGCCAAGGCCAATGATATCAATTTATTTTCTAAATAGAAGTTGCTTTTGCTCATGAAAGAGATCGTGCATAAAGGCCTCTCAAAATCATGATGATCTATATGCGGAGGAATGTCGTCTCCCTCATCATAGATGTTGATATACAGTTGTTAGGAATGCAATCTGGTGGAAGTATGCTCCATCATACCATTCTCGTGATCATCCATTTTATCATGGAAGGTAGCAGATCCAGCTCATCGTGTATCAGAATCCCCAGGGAATTCCCTTGTCTATCCTTGGTGAAGTTGTAATAGTAGCCATATTGTATAGTGATCCTGCCTTTCCCACCCATCCATTTTTGTGGCTCAGAATAGGTTCTTTCCATCAGAAAGCTTGCTTGACCTTTTTATCTCGGATCAAAGATGCAGTCAAGAATACTTCTTTCATCGCTTTCGGAGAAGGCCCTGGTGTACAACTCTAAGCCATCTAGTATATTGAGAAATCTTCCTTGAACTTCTTCATAGAAGTTAAACTCCCTTTTGTTCACTTTACTCATTTTATAGTATTCTGTCGTGCTCACAATCTGCAATTGTCGAGGGTAGTCCCTAATTTCAATATCAGCAGGAATCCAAGCTAGTGTTGTCTCTCTCTTCAGTGGAATATATGACTACGCATCTAACGGGATATATGGCTATCCCATTGGATGATTAGTGCTCTGAAATCCATCGTTGGTGGTCATGTACTCCTTCAAGGTACTATAACTCTCTAGATGGGGAACATTGCAATCCAAACATTCCATAAATGCCCCTAGTGTCCGTGCAGGAATCTCGACGTTGCATGTCGGGCAACCCGTATAAAGAGGGTCTAAAACTCCTGGTGTCTCTTGCTCTGGAGCAAAATCAGACTCATCTTCTATGATAGGCAAGCTAGAAGAGGTCTCTCTCATTTTTGAATCGTAAAAGTTCTTCTCATGGATAGGGGTAAGCAGGTTCTCTACCTTCTTCTGGCGTCTTCTTTCTTCGTGCAGGAAGGCTCTTTGTTTTCCGCAGTGGCGTTTCTGTGTTGAGTTCTTTGTAGCGGTGCACTTGGCAGTCTTTCATCATTGACAATGACTACGCCTTTGGTTGGTGCATTTATGATAGACGTGACTAGTCCCCTCCATCGGGTCTTGCTGTACTATCACATTTTTCCCCTTCAGCGAGGAAATATCTTTGGTGCCAATCTTTAGCAGTGATGGTAGCCATTCTTTTTCTCAATGGCTGACCACATCCATTAGGGGACCCTCATAGTCAAGGTTGACTTGACTAAAGTCCAAGTCGAATTCTATGGTGCCGCCCTGTGGTGCCCTTTATTTGTTAAGTGCGAGGTTCTAGCCATCTTTAAAAGCCAAAATCAGCCTATGTTCTTACATTTTCTCTACAGACAATAGAAAAAAAAACATCAGTGAGCTAAAATTTAGCAGGAACAAGAACAAAGCAAAGTTTTTATTTGGTGGAATTTTAGTTTATATCAGTGAGAAGATTATATATATATATATATATATATATATTAAAGAAAAAGAGCAAATAAGGCTCCTTACAAGTTAATAAAGAACCAAATGGGGATTATCAAGAGTTGGAGAGATATACCCTCCCAAAAGTTGAAAATGAAATAGGGAACACATGATGTTCATGTATCTGTATGGACACATAAATAGAAATTACACACAAGGACCAAAAGTAAAGCCTAACACTATGTAACTCCATACCTTCCCCCAAGGATCTACCTCCCATAGCAGTTACATACATTTGATATAGGGGAGTGCCAAATTTTCACCAATCAGCAGGAATTCTAACTCAGGTGTAAGTGTCAGCCCAACAAAAATCCGTTCAGTATTTCTACCCTGGGAGGCAAGCCAATGAGCTGGACAATTACCCTCTCTAGGAATATAATTGATATTGATCATGTATCTGGGTAGTAGGGCAACTAATAGATTATTCCATCTGGTTAAATTCCAAGTGGGGGTTTCATCATGAAGAAGGATTTTAACACAATTAATAGAATCTCTTTCTATAATCAAAGGACCCATATGGCAGTAACAAGCAATTTTGATAGGCGAGTAGATAGCTATGAATTCAGCCTCTAGAGCATCCATTGCCACAGCAGGAGTAGTGAAATACATAATGGGAGAACCATGTGGGTTCCTGAAGATTCCCCCAATACCAGCACAACCATTTGAGAAGCTGCCATCATTGTTGACCTTCAACCAACCAGTAGATGGAGGACTCCAAAGGATTAGTTTGAAAGACTGAAGAAGAGGGGTATTGTTTCCTGGAGTCCAGTGCTTTATAACATTAGCAAAATGATGAAACTTGATCAATTTTTGAATATAAGAGACACAATTAATAATCACAGATTTTGACCATGAAAACTTCTCATCAAATTTGCTATGGTTTTTGTACATCCATATGAACCAAGCCACAAAACAGGGTATCACCCAAAGGTTGTTGTTATGCCATTCTTCCTAACTACTAGAGAATTTAAGCCAGCTTACATTGTGACTATTAATATTCAGGATCTTGATTAAACCTGACCAAATTTCTTGTGAGAGGGCACATGAGAAAAATAGGTGATCCAAGGTTTCTTCAGCAACATAGCAAAGTGGGCAGATTGAAGGCACTCTCAACCCTTTCATCTTTAATATATCATCTGTAGGAAGTAAGGAATGTCAGAGTCTCCAGTAGAAGGACATAGATGGAGTTAAGAATTAACCCCAAAAGGCTTTACTCCAAGGCATCTGATTCCAATTAAAGAAATGATGGTAAATGTAGGCTGATAATTTCTGGGAGTAAGCCTGTTTAGTAATTATTTTGTCTTTAGAAATGGATGAGATAGGAGTATCCTTAGCCCATCTCACATGTTCACTAGAAAGAATAGTGTTCAGCAGTCTGCAGTTCCACTGATTATCAGACCAATAATCTCTTACTAGACAATTAGTGTTGGGATTGGGGGTGAGGCACTCAAGTTTCTCTCCATTGCTGACCCAGTTATCTAACCAAAAGTTGATATGCCCGTCTCCTAGCTCCCAAAGGAAGAGTTCTTCAGCTTTATTTCTAATTTTCAGCAGTTTTTTCCATAGTTTGGAATCCCCCATCCTTTTGGATACCAACGTAGGGTGCAAAAAACTGCAGTATTTCCCTTTTAGAAATCTTGCCCAAAGGCTATCCTGGGACCTGAATCTGATCCATAATTTGCAAAGATTTATGAAACCCAGGTGTTGGAAGTCCTTGAAGCTCAGCCCACCAACTTGCAAAGGTGTCAATAATTTCTGCCAAGGGAGCTAGTGAAATTGCTTTCTTTGACCATACTATAGAAATTTATTGAAGGTCCTTCCAATAGAGTCTTGAGTACCCTTTTGCATGGTTAACATTTGTAGGACATAAGAATGCATTGCAAAGAGAATACTCCATAAAATAGTGATCCTCCCACCATTAGAGAGGAATGAGTTAGTCCAATGTTCAAGTTGTGCTTTGATCTGATCAATGACATCCTGGAATTGTGTTTGTCTAGTTCTGCGTTTGAGTAGATGTATTCCAAGGTATTTAATGAGGAAGTTGGCAAAGCAAAATCCAGTGTATTCAGAGATCCAGTGCTTGAGCTGAGGTGTGGAGTTTTTACTAATAATAATTTGACATTTTTGTTTGTTGAGTGCCATACCTGAAGTATGCTGAAAGTGGAGAAGACATTTATATACCCTCCTGACAGAATACTTGGAAGCATTAGAGAAAATAATTATGTCATTATCATAAGCTAAATGGCTGATAAGGATATTAGGTCTATGATGGAAAGCCAAATGATGTGAATTAGTAACCAACATATTCAATTGTCTTGAAAGGTAGTCCAAAGCAAGTATAAAAATGGTGGAGACAAGAGGTCTCCCTGCTTGATCCCCCTGGTAGCATTGAAGAAGCCATGACACTTGCCATTGATCAGAATTGAATGTGCATTGCATTTAAGCCATATATGTATCAAATTTATAAATCATTCATTGAAGCCTCTAGCAGAAAGAGTGTCAAAGATGAATTCCCAGTTAATGGTATTATAGGTTTTGCTTATGTCCAGTTTGAAAATGACATTTCCTCCTATACAAATTCTGTCAAGATCTAACAGGAGTTCTTGCGCAAATAGGATGTTGTCAGTAATGTTCCTCCCTTCAATAAAAGCTACTTGGTTGTCACTAATGAGATGATCAAGATGGGGTTGCAGCCTAAACACAATGATTTTGCTAATTATTTTGGAGATCACATTGGTTAGGCTGATTGGCCTGTAATCCCCCCAAGTTTTCCTATTTTGGTTCTTTGGTATCAGAGTGATGGTGGAGGCACTGAAATATTTTGGGGGGTCCACACCAAGAAAGAAATTTTGGACAGCAAGCATAATGTCTTGTTTAGTCCTATCCCATGTGGCTTTATAGAAAGTAAATGTATAGCCATCAGGCCTAGCAATTTTGAGACCATTAATGGAATTTATGGCTTGTTTTATCTCATCTTCCAAAAAGGTACTAGTGAGCTGTAAATTTTGAACATATTGCTGACAGTTAGTGAACATCTCAGTTTCAATTGGGCTTCTAAAATCTAGCTCATTGGTAACAACTTTTGGAAATGTTGGACTGCATCATAAGCTATATCTTCTACATTGGTTAACTTCCTGCCATTGATATTGGTTATGTTTAAGATCATGTTACACTTCCTTCTATGATTGATACAAGCATGATAGTATCTAGTATTTCTATCATCATCGGTGAATTTAGTGACAACAGTTTTTTGTTTTAAGAAACATTCATGGTAGCAGATTTGTGCAAGGAGTCTCTCATTGGCATGGTGAACCTCATATTCAGAGTTCATCCCCATTTGTAAGCCTTCCTCCAAACTATGAACTTCTTTTTGGATGGCCTCCAGTTGTTCATTGACATTACCAAATCTCTCCCAATTCCATTTTTTCAGATGAGAGGCTAAGTTCTTTTGTTTTAACCATAATCTGATCCAGAGGTCTGCATTCAGGTTGGAATTCCAATTATTTTCCACTTCCATAATGAAATCAGGATGTAGAGTTCACATATTATGAAATCTAAAAGGTGTATAAGTTGGTCTACCCATTGCAAGGTGAGTGACAGTAGAGAATGGGAAGGTTTGAAACCATAAGGAGTTGTCAAGCAATCTATCCAATCTTTCCCACAAAGTGCCTCTTCTCGAAGTGAACTTTGGACCTTGAAAGCCTAGATCAAATAGACCAGCATCACTAATGAAGTTATTGAATTTTGCTATTGGAGAAAGTAAAGGGGCTTTACCCCTTCTTTTTTCAGTTGGAGAAGTGATACAATTGAAGTCACCCCCCAAAATCCAGAAAGAGTCAATATTTTGTCCCAAAGTCATCAGCTCATTCCACAGTTCTTGTTGGTATCTAGGAAGGCTGCTAGCATAGATGAATGATGCAAATCCCACCTGTGCTCCAATAGCAAACTGAATGTGAAGAAACTGATGATGGTTAACAAGTAAACTGCACTGAATTTCAGGTCTGACAAAGAGCCAGATTTTATTAGTGGAATTAGCACAAAAAGTAAACTTGGAAAACTTATTGATGATGTTTTGAGGATATTTGGTGACCATAGGTTCAAGAATTGCAAAGCACCAAATCTTGTGTAGTCTGATGAGATGTCTTAATCTCAAAAGAGAGGAGGGGTGAGCAACTCCTCTAATGTTCCAACATAAAATATTAATCATGGGATCTTTAGCATTCCAAAGAGGAATACTAATCACTGATAGGTGAGAATTGAAAGGAAGGTTGAGACCTTGACCTAGTTCTTCCTTTATTATATGTAGAGGTAGAGCCAGAATGAGTCTTAGCCTTTCTATCCTTCTTAGGAGAGTTTGTTCCTTGTAGAAGTTGCTGCACCTCATAAGTCTACTTTTTCTTTTTCTTGGTTGTCTGAATTTGCCAATCCTCTTCCAAAGCCCGTCGCAAATCAATGACATCAGCCTCAGCAATGCTAGGAGTAGCCTCATTGATCAGGGAATTTTTCATCACATTCTTTTTCCTTATTTTCTGACTTTGCCAATCTTCTTCCAAAGTCTGCTGCTCTTCAACAGCAGCAGCCTCAATAATTTTAGTGTCAACCTTAGTGATCCAGGGACTTTTTAGAGCATATTTCCGTTTTCCAGCAACTGTGGGGGAAGGAGGGGTAATAATACTGACTTCATTAGGTTCTGCCCTCTCCACACAATCTGGAGAAGTTTCCAAGATAATTCCCTCAATGGATCACCAGAGGGGAAACTGGTAGGAGGATTTGTGTTCTAAAAAGAAAGAGTTTTACTGTTTTACCTGACAGCATCCCTGTGATTAAATGTAGTGATATTATTGCTTTGTCCCTGATTAGAAACCTGACTAGCTACCCTTGGATCCATAGAGAGTTTTTTAGTAGGTGGTGGAGCCTATAGCATTTCTCAATAGTGTGGCCAAACATTTTACAGTGTTGGCAGTAAAAAGGCTTTTGTTCAGCAGTTATATCTTGCCAAAACCCCTCTTCATCAGAACCAATCCATATCCTTTTATCTCAAGGAGGGTTATGTCTCTTTCCACCTGAATTCTAGCAAGAGCTGGTCTTGCCTTATTGAAAGTAGGAGCATCATCCTTGAGGAGAGTACCTAGTGCTCTCCCTATAATAAAAAGTGCATTAAGCTTGAAGTAATGTAACGGAAGACCAGGAAGCTTAAACCAAACTGGGACCACAGGAGGCTCCTTAGTTGGGTCAAAATCTCTAGTCCATTTTTGGATTTTCATTGTAACGCCTGCTATAGAAACAACTTGTTTAGCAAATAGCCTAGCATAATCTTCTTCCATTGAGAGTTGGATAAGAAGATGTCTTCCATCTATCAAACAAAGCTTCCATTGTCCAATAAGATTTAGATAATCAAAGAAGCTTCTAACAAGGTTCATGTTGGGATGACCGAATTGGAATTTTACAATAAGAGTGAATCTGACTTCTTCATTCAGTGAAGCAATTTCAGCTACAGAGAAGTAGGCTGCAGTTTCTCCATCTTTGAAGCCAAGGGGTGAATGCAAGGGTAAATCCCTTTGACAGCAGCAGCATTATGAAATTCCTGAGGGAAAATTAAATTTGTAGGATCTTGGAGAGTGTCATTAGCTCTTCCAACAATCCCTGCATAAGTAGCCTTAGTCCAACTGGAATCAGTGTGAACATCAATGGGGGTGGCCATAACACCAGCCACAAAGAAAAACCCAGAAACTTTTGAGTAGAGAAAAAGAAAGCAGGATAGAATTCATGAGGCTAGCAGAAAAACCAGAGAAGAGGAACACCAGCACAATGGAACAGTAAAACAGAAGGGAGAAAAGAGAGTTTAAGAAAGCCAAGAGGAGAAGACCACAAGGAAGACTCCCAAACTAGTGACAAGCCCAACACAACACCTCACCAGCACCCACAGAGACCACCAGCAGCTTCATCTCCCCAGATACCCTAGCAGAGCAAGCTCACCAGCCGCTAGCTCCATATATATATATATATATATATATATATATATATATATATATATATATATATATATATATATATATATATATATATTCCAAGATAACTGACTCAAGAAATCAAAATGTATAAGTCAAGCCCTATACATAAACACAACAGCTGAACACCAAGTAACAAACAAGTAGCACAACCTCTGTGGAAGACCAGGGCTAATCATGGCCACAGGCAATGTCCCAGCATTCA
>NEWO01000325.1:78175-125016 GCA_003013225.1 Phalaenopsis aphrodite | reverse complement strand
GTAGATCAAACGGATGTTATAACTTTCTCTAGTTTATTTGATCGAGCCTCACCCTCAATTCTTGTGTTCATCCTTCGGGATAGATACATGATTTGAGGTAAAGCGCTCTTTCATTTAAACTATGAAAATTATGGGGTCAGTTTGACTTCATCTTTTTCAAAACTAAAATTTCTAAACGTCCTTCCGAAGCGGGCAACGGGATTTCAATTCCGATGACCAACAGCTTCTTACGGGCAAACCCCACACCAAAAATAGTGCCGACAGCCATGTTCCTAGCCATACAGATGAACCAAGCAACAATGAAAGGGATTGGCATGAGGTTAATCTCTTTCCAATATTTAATACAATCTATTGTTTTATCCCAACCAATATTTATCAGGTTAATATTCATTTGGGATGTCAATCTATTCCAAACCTCCTTAGCAAATTTGCACCTAAAGAATAAATGATCTCTTGAATCTTGGTTAAGCTTGCATAGATGGCATGTAGAAGGCCCTTTCAGGCCTTTTAGTTTCCGGATATCATCAGCAGAAAGAAGATTATTAAGAGCTCTCCAATAAAAGAACAGCATGGAAGGGGTAAGGTGTTTTGGCAAGAGGAAACATTCCACTGACAGGTGTCCCAGCTGTACAAATTATTCTGGATATCTTTTGAGATACTAGCCCTGGTCTTGTTCATCAAGTTAAGTTGATCCTTGTTATTTCTGTCAAATTGGATAGCAAAAATGGAGCTGGTAGACTGATCCTTCAGTAAACTCCTCAAAAAGTCCTCAGACCAAACATTACCATCCTAACAGTCCTTGACCAGTAAATCCCCCTCCATTTCATCCTGCAAAGGTTCCAAATAAGTAGTAAGACACCAGTTGTCTTTCCAAAAATTAATTTCTCCTTTGCCCAGCTCCCAACTTAGCAGCTTTTTAATGTCTTCTCTGGCCTTAAGCATCTAAACCCAAATTCAGGAGTCACCCACGTTCCTAGTGACCTCCCAGGGTGATCAAATTTGCAGTATTTGGCTTGCATGAAATTGGACCATAAGCTTTCATTTTGTCTGAATTTAATCCAAAGCTTACACAAACTGATGTGTTGCATCTGGTACAAACCTTTAAATCTCAAGCCACCAGCCTCCCATGATTTAGCCACTTTTTGCCAGCTTACCCAAGCCACTTGTTTCCTGTTCCCAGCCCACAAAAACCTGTTGAAGGTTCTTTCCATCATCAAAGAGGAACTTCTTTTCATTGTAGCCAATTGGAGAACATACAAAGGGATAGAGGTAAGAATGCTCTTAAGGAGGGTGATCCTACCACCATTGGACAAATAGGAGTTAGACCACCCCTGAAGAGTAGAGGTTATCTTATCAATAACCTCATCAAATTGAATCAATTTTGTTCTTCCTCTTGTTAGGTGAATCCCAAAATATTTGAAAAGTAGGCTCAAGCTAGAGAAACCAGTGTAAGAGTGCATCCATTGCTTGGTTGGTAGAGAGGCTCTTTTACTGATCAGAATCTCACATTGTCCTTGTTTACCTTTAGACCAGACACCTGTTGGAAGTGTTGAAGGCACTCCATAATGGACTTGGTAGCAGACTTAGATGCCCTAGTAAACATCAGAATGTCATCTGCATAGATTAGATGGCTGATATCCATCTTAGCTCCATTGTGATAAGTGTTGAAAATTTTTTCTATTCTCCTTGCATTCCATCAGTCTAGAGAAGTAGTCCAAGACCAGGATAAAAATGGTGGGGGATAAAGGGTCCCCTTACTTGAGCCCTCTTGTAGCTTTAAAGAATCCATGAGCTTTACCATTTATAAAAACTGAGTTTATGTTATCCTCAAGCCATCTTTTAATAATCTGACACCACTTCCTGGAAAAACCCCTAGCCTCCAAGCATTCAATAATGAAATCCCAGTTCACCATGTCATAAGCCTTCTTCAAATCAAGCTTAAAAAGGGCATTTCCTCCTCTGCAAGGTTTCTTCAAATCCTGTAAAAGTTCTTAAGCAAGGAGGATGTTATCCCCAATGCTTCTTCCTTTCACAGAAGCAGCTTGGTTAGTGCTGACAAGTTGAGGTAAAATAGGTTGGAGTCTGTGTACAATAATTTTACTTATAGTCTTGCTTATAACATTGTTTAGACCCAGAGTTTTGCAATGATTCCAGCTATCCTTCATAAAGGTCCTTGGAATGAAAACAATAGTAGAAGCACTGAAATAGTTAGGTAGGGAGTTTCCTTTGAAAAAGTGTTGGATAGCTTTGATCACCTCCACCTTGTTAACATCTCATGCTTTCTTGTAGAAGTCTGCAGTGAACCCATCAGGTCCAGCAGATTTAGAGCTGTCTAACGAATTCAAGGCTATTTTAATCTCATCCTCATCAGGAATATCATTCAAATGTAGATTGGCAATGAACTGCTTGCTGTCAGCAAACTAATTGCTATCAATGTGCACACTTTCACTATTGGTCCCATTCATTAGGTTGTGGCAATACTGCACAGCACTTTCAGCAATTTCCTCCTCCTTCCTAAGCCAAATACCATTTTGGTCCTTGATAGAGTGTATAGTGTTACATTTTCTCTGGTATTTAATGCAAACATGATAGAATTTAGTATTTCTATCTCTTTCAGTAAATTTGGTTTTGGAAGCCTTTTGTTGTAGGAATTGTTCCTGCCACTAAACAACATTTAAGAGTCTCGCATTTGCCTCAAGAAGAACAGCCTCATCAATCCTCCCTTTGCTATGCTCGTCCTCCAAATCAATTACGTCCTTTTTGGCCTTATCTACAATCAGCAAGAGGTCTCCAAAAGTATTCCAGCTCCACTATTTAAGGGCTTTAGCTACCTTCTTTTGATTAATCCACAGGTTAATGAAGGGGTTAGGATGAAGTTCACTCTTCCAACATTCTTTAATAATATTCAAGAAGTTCAAATGTTGAGACCACACGTTCAGATATCTGAAAGAGCTTTTCTGGTTAGTCACCTTATTCCATATAGTGATCAGTAGAGGCATGTGGTCTGAGCCAGCTAGGCTTAAGTGAGTGATGAATGTCTGCAAAAACTTTTGGATCCAATTACCATTGGCAAACACACTATCCAACCTTTCCAACATGTCCTTCCATCTCCAATTAAAGGTAGGACCACTGAACTCCAGATCAAATAACCCAATTTTTTGGATATTATCATTAAAGAATGATATAGTGGTGGGGTTGGGAGGTCTGCCTTCCTTCTTCTCAACAAGAAAGGAAATGCAGTTGAAGTCTCCTCCCACCAGCCAGGCCTTGCCAATTAAACCTTGGATGAGTTGTAGGGATTCCCACAGATAAATTCTAGCAACTTTAGATCTACCTACATAGACAAAAGAAGCAAAAACCTCCATGTACATAAAGCTGAGATTCATATGTATGATTTGGGTATGGTTAAGTATGATAGAGCACTTCATTTCTTTCCTACAAAAAACCCAAATTTTGTTGCTGATATTAGTGAACAGATTGAAGCCAGAGAAGACTTTGGCAATTTTCAAAGTGTTGAGATGAACCATAGGTTCCAAAATGGCTATGCACCAATATATATATATATATTTCGATATTGTGTTTACTTTAGTAAAATATCAAACTTAAAAGTAGAAAAAAGAAAACTAAAGTGTGTAATTTCAAAAATTTTTATTTCATTGAGGTTAACTTATTACAAAAATTTTTAGACCGGGTCACACACGTTTGGCCAAATAAATATTCTAAGATTTCAATTCAAGCAATGTCACGCTGCGTAGTATATCTTCATGTATCTTTCATTGATCTGCAACAAGGGTCTTTTACCATGAAAATCCACCACTTGGTACGCTCTTACGAAGTGGACATTTTCTACGACAAAGGGACCCTCCCAAGTTGGCTTGAATTTTTTGCCTATATTGCGGCGTGCAAGAAAAGGACTTTTGACCATAAGTACGAGATCACCAAATTTGAATGTCCTTAGGTGGACCAATTTTTCATGGGCTTGTACAATCTTTGCCCGGTAAAGTTCCAGATGCTATTGCGCTTCTAAGTGTTTTCCTTTGAGAATTTCTAAGTCTTCAAGTCTAAGTTTTGTACTTAGTTCTGTTGTAAGTTGATTCGTGACAGCGACCTTGGGAGACATCGTTTGAACCTTTGACAGTAGTACGGCCTCGGACCCGTACATGAGCATGTAGGGTGTACACTGAGTGGGAGTTCTGTACATCGTCCAGTAGGCCCATAAAGCCTCTAGTAGTCTGTTATGCTGATCTCTTTTATTTTCATCAAGTGTCTTCTTCAAATTCTGTACCAGCATCTTGTTGAAGGCCTCGGCCAAGCCATTCACCTTAGGATAGTAAATTATAGAGTATCTCTAGTCTAATCCGTGTTGTTTAACAAAATTGTTGATTTTTTTGATATTGAAAGCTATTCCAATGTCAGAGATTATTTTGCATGGAACTCCAAGATGATAGGTGACTTGGCTTTTGAAGAACTGAAGAACGTGCTGTGTTGTATCCTCTTATAATGACACTGCTTCTACCCATTTGGAATTGTAATATTTTGCAGTGAGTATAAATCTATGTCCTTTTAAGGATGGAGGGTCTATCCGACCTGTTATGTTCGTGCCTCAACACTTGAATGGCCACAAGGCAACAGTTGGGTGTAGTACATTTGGAGGTTGGTGCAAGACCACCCCAAGCACTTGGCACTGGTGACGTCTTTGGCTGTATCCATGCAGTCGGATATCATTGCTGACCAATAATATTCGAGTCTCTTGATATTCATTTTCATTTTTGACCCTGACAACAATCCGACATGTACTTCTTTGGCAATATTTTGTGCTTCGGCTCTACTTTGGCATCGCAGCCATATCTTGTCGAATGATATTCTATATAGGACATCTCCTACTAGAGCATATGACATAGCCCTTTTAGTGATGTGGTAACCGATGACTTATCCTCCGGTAGCTTTCCAGTATGCAAATATTCTATTAACGGCTTACGTCAATCTTTGTTATTATGGACAACTGCAATCATTTTCTCATCCTCTTTTTCAAGCATGTGTAGATTATGAAAATTGATTCAAGACAGAATTTATCTTCCTCATACCGTGATGTCAATGGAATCCTCTGAGGGACACGCCACTTCCTTAGCAAGTTTTGCTAAAGCGTCAGCATGTGCATTATCTCCACTAGGAATCCGATAGAAAGTTTCATTGGGAATATGCTCGAGCAGCTTCATGGTGTACTGGTGGTATTTTGCTAAATTTGGCTTCAAAATCCTATATTTTTCCTGCAACTGGTTGAATGTTGAGTTGTGAGTCACCATATACTGCAATATATGCTATATCCATCGAGATTTCCAATTCCAACCCAATAATTAAAGCTTGATATTCTTCTTTGTTGTTAGTACATGGCTCTGTCAGGTGGTGTGAGCCCTCAGCATGCCCTTATCTGGTGTGATAAATATCAAACCAATCCCTGCTTTACCTGGTGTAACCGTGCCTATTCCTTTATCTTTTCACGTTGATGAAGCTCCATCAAAGTACATCTCCTAGCTTTGCACACTGAGGAATTCCATTTGTAATATCTGTTTTTCAAGTAGTTCGTCATTGAGAGGGGGCCCAGTTGGAAGTGTGTGTGCGGTGAGGAAGTCAGCTAAAATTTTTCCCTTGATAGCACAGAGGCGAACAAAAGTTATATCAAATTGCAATATTTAGTTTGTTTAATAGGAGTGATTGTGTAATTAAAAAGAATTGTGTTTGTAAAAAGTGTACTTTCATATATAAAAGTTAGTTTGTTGTTGTTTGTGAAAATTCTTGTTCGTGAAATGTTTTATTTTGTGAATTATTCTTAGATAAAAATTTGTGTTTAAAATACTAAATATTTTGGAGTAAGTCGATAAGAAATTGAAAATTAAAAAAAAAAACAAAATACGAAATCTTCGTGCCTTCAGTGCCAACAAGGCTGGATACGATGTTGATGGCGCCCTCGACCCGACAACAGATTTTAACCCCTAAAAATTTACAATTTTTATTATGGCCACCATTTTTACTCTTAAGTCAACTTCAAACTTCGGTTTGGGCGGCTAAGGCTTAATTGTGGTCGGATTTGAGGTGATTCAGATGCTAAAAGACTTCATATTTCATCTTCCCTAGGTAAGAGCTACACTTTAAACCAAAAATTTTCTATTTTCACTAAGGATTTATCTTACATTGCATGGATCTGAAAATATGAAAAATTTTTGAGAAATTTTTGAGAAAATCCTTTGGTGATGATCTCTTTTATAATGATTTGAAGTTTAAAATGTTTTACATTTTGATATTTGGAATTTTAGAATTTATTCATATTTTTCAAAATTTTCTAGATTTCTTATGACACCTAGATTGAGTAAAAGGAAAATAGAATATGACGAACAAAAATTTGTTAGTTTCAAAGCGAGTGCTCAATTTCATAGTTTGCAAGAAAATAAAAAAGTAATTTAGGACCTTAGTTTTAAAAATCTAGGAGGAGAAGTTGAACGATTGATTATTGCTCGACAATGGGAAAACTTTTGCTATTTTACTATTGTTGTGATAGCTGGGATTGTAATGGAAATTTATGCCAACCTTCCTGAAGCTTCTGATGATTATGTATTTGTTCGTGGAAAAAAAGGAGAATTTACTCCAAAGAAAATAAATGAGTTTTATTCTGAAAAAGATGTGAATAGATGCCAGTATCATTCTTTTTCTGTTACAGATCAGGCTTTAGATGAAGTTATTTCTTTTCTGACTAGTGAGAAAGGGGCTTGGATAATAAAAAATGGAGTTAAAATTAACTTTCCTTATGCTAGTTTAAATGTAGTATCTATGGCTTGACATTATTTTATTTCTAAAAGAATGATTCTGACGAACCATCATAGTGAGGTGACTAAAGATAGAGCTATTCTGAACTACTATATTCAGTGAGTTATGGACACAAATGTGGGTTATATTATTTACATGAACACTCGATCTATTGCTCTTGGGGAGACTTGTGGTGGATTGGCACACCCTGCTCTTATTTACACACTTTGTGAGCAGGCAGGTGTTGATTTTAGACCTGATAAGGAGAGTTTTGAGCCTTAGATACCTATTAGGCCAGCAAAATCAAGACATATGAATCTCATGTTGACTAGAGATCTGGCAGTAAGGCTAAAGATATTCCTTCTACTTGTAGGGATATTCCTTCTACCTCTCATGGAACTACTTCTAGTGACCCCAGCAACAGAGAACTTTTGGATCAGATGATGATACAACAAAAGGATATTTTGAGGATGGATTATAGGATGCATAATATGAAAGCCAAAAATGCTCACACTGATGATTTGATTCGACAAAAATATGAGTATGATTTTGCTTATGATAATGCTTAGTTAGATATCTGAGGGGAGAACATTTAGTTCGGTTCCCTCTTCACCCTGTGTTTGCTTCATATCAGCAGCAGAAGTTGGATGTAGATGAAGATGAAGATGATATTGACTAGCGATATTTTTGTTTGTTTGTTTGTGTTTGTAATGTGCGATTGTATTGTTTGTGTTGTGATGTTATTTAGACTTTGTTTTTTATGTTATGTGAAACTGTAATGTGGAAGACTGTTTTCATTTTTAGAATTTAGTTTAGTTTTGTTGTTATTTTCAACACTTTGTTCTGTTTTGTGATTAGCTCTTTCTCAGAAAATTTTATATGTATTATGTGCAATTAAATGTTTTTAGCCTTATAGTTTTCATCTTAGCACCTGCAGTATTTTCAAAATTTACGTTCAAAAATCAGAATCTCCAACATGTATAAATTATTTTTTATGAATTTAATGTTTTCTTTTACCCTTCTTTTTTAAAGCTCTTCATGTAAAAAACTTTTAAAAATTTAAGTTTAAAGGAGGGGTAGAAGAAGAAAAATCATTTTTAGAAAGAGAGAAAGAACTTAATTTTATTTCTCCTCACTTAATTATATTTTCAAAATTTTAAATTTAGCCTAACCTTTGATATTAGAGGTTAACTTTGAATAACTATATTTATTTTTCTAAATATATAGAAAATTTAAGTAAAAATGTTCAATAATAAGGGTTAATTCTAGGGGCTAAGATATTTGGTAAAAGAGAATAAGACTATGTTTTTCTATTTTTAGTAGAGGAAATTTGTATTTTTGAAGTATTAAAAATGTTAGAAGGTTCATGTAAAAAGAAAAGAATTAAACTTATGAAATCTTTAAGTTAATATAAATTTGTTAAGTGAAGAAATGTAAAAAGTTTATAACTTTAAGAAAAGTATAGTGAAGTTCAAAATCATTAAAGGCTATTCAGATATAGTAATCCTGATATATATAAAAAAAAGAGAGAGAATAAAAAAACAAAGAAAAGAAAAAGGGGATTAAAATTGATCATGAAAAGAAAATAAAAGGAAAGAAAATATATGGGGAGAAGCTTGAGGAGATGCCTAATTAAAATTTTGCTTCACTTGAATCAACTTAAGGAAAAAAGACTTGAACACATTTTCTAAACTTTTTATTTCAATGTTAACTTAATTATTAAAAAGGTTTTATGAAGTTCTTTTTCATATGAATTTGCTAAGTGACTTTAATATAACAAATTGCAATTTTTTTTTAAAGAAATAAATGATCAGAAACCTTAGACTAAATTATTGAATATCTTTACACCTTTATTATTAACTAGAGTTGTTTTGAACTTTTCTTAAGTTATACTATTATATCTAGAAAACTAAAATATGGAAGTCTGAAAGTTAAGGTCGTTATCATAAGTCATATTTTTATTTATTAATGGAGTTACTTGAGGACGACTAAGATATAAGTTTGGGGGATTTTGATACACCAAAAATATATGCATTTTAAGAGCCATATCCTACCTATGATATTGCACATTAATGGAAGGTATTTTGATGTTCTCTTGCTGGTTGTTGATTTTTAGGGCTTTAAGTAAAAGAAAGCAAAAAGGTCTATATTTGGTGTCAAAATGACATTTTTGAAGAAATGATCAGCGTCGGCTGTGCCAAGGGTAGCACCGGCGGTGCAGAACAAATTAACGTGAAGTTTTTTTACTCAGCACTGAAGGCGCTAAAGGCGGTACAGACACAGTTTCTAGAAGGTTCAAAGTATTTAGATGATTTTCTTGAAGAGTTTTTGGAGGCACCTATTGGAGAACTAACCTTGGGCTCTATTTGAGGCCGAATTTCATAAAAAAAACGCTCCTCTACGTTTTTCACTCCCCTACTTTCATTTTTGCACCACAACATTCCATTCCACTTCCATTTTTAAGTCAATTAGTGATTTTGCTTTCATAGTTTAGAGTTTTTGATGTGAGATTTAGTGTGAAACTTCTGTAAGTGTGTTGGAGAAGGAGAAAAGTGAGAGATATGTTCTTCCTGCATTTCTAAGAAAAGGCTACAAAATATTTGCTTTGAGAAAGAGTTGTCAGATAAGTATTCTTTATTTATCAGTGTTGTATGAACTTTCTTTTATATATGAAAATTGTATTTCTCTATTTCTTTTTCATGAAGTCTGAGTAGTTCTCTTTATCTTTCTCCCTACTCTGATATATCGTGAAATGAAGAGATAATATGGATGTGCCAATATTAAATTGTAAAATAAATTGTGATAATTTTTTAACTCCGAACTTAATTTACTTTTTGATATAGCCAATTGAATTGTTAAAATGTGTTGTGAAACATATGATCCAGGAAATGGAGTATGAGTTCTACAATAGAGTAAGGATCACATTGGATTCCAATAAGGGAACATCGTTTATGGAATTAAGTGCAAATAAATAAGGAAATATTCTTTGTTGAGTATAAAATTGGAGAACCTTTAGGGTGACAGACTAAAATCTTCAATTCAAACTTATTGTTTAAAAAACATAAGCCAGAGCTAGCCTTCAGGTGAAGGGAAGTGGGAGCTCTGGAGTGGGAGTCGGTATCCTTCTAGCCTAGCCACAGATTTAAGGACTAAGCACTGAGATTAGCCAATGATTTTCTATGCATTATATCAGGGTAGAGAATTAAAATTTCTCTTATTTGGCACAATACATAATATGAATATTTATCTCATCTCATTTTACCATAGACTCATTGTAGTGGGAAGGATTCCTTTTCACATAAGAATCTCTCTTACATAAACATATTTAATAGATTAGTATTTACTGTTTTAGATTTTGCATATTTGATTTGATAACAGTTTAGAAATTTAATTTTGATCACATCTCAAAAATTGAAATTAGTGATAGTGATTTCAATTAACTTTCCATGAATTTACAAGCAAATTTGTCATTTCCAATTTAAACCTTCCCCGTAGGATCGATATTTTCTGTTTAAATAGAAAGTCCATTATTACTTAATAACGATACATATATTTGTATAGAATCCGAATATTAATTGATTATATTTAATTAAATTTTACACAATCTCTCGCTACAAAAAATTCAGATCAACAACCCCTATCCTACCCCTCGTTCTAACAATCTTCTTGGTGGTGTTCTTCTTCTTTTTTGTCTTTGACGATAACGGATCTTTTGGCAAAATCTTCATCTCGGGCTTGGCAGGCTGAAGAATCTGAACAGAAGCTTGTGCTGAATCTTTCTAAATTTTGTGTTGTATTTTCTTGGATGATTTGCTCCAGACTGTACTCCATCCATTTTCTCTAGTATACGGATCAAGAGGAGATATTAGATCCACCAAAATCATATTTATAGAACATTTTCCAGGTTCTTTTAAATATTCTTTCGGGATCATTATATTTCCTTAAGATTTTTCTCGAGCCAATCCTTGAAGACAAAACATAGTGTGTCCAAGCAATCTGCGATATGGGCAATAGTTAGGTTGATCTTTCTTATCAACCTTTTTGGGGTTCTTCGGATATGGTAGTCTGAACTCAAGTTTTTTAACATTTTGGGTATGACACCACTTTCCCTCATCTTGCAATGAACATTTTCGTGTTCTTTGTTTGGTATGATCCTCCCTGTGGGGGTTACTGGCTAGACTGGCCATACTCTTGTGTCTGTTGTTGAGCATGCTGCGATGACTAATGATGAGAATTCTGGTGAGAATTTTCTGCATGTATCTTCATTGGTTGTTTCCTTTTATCGACTGTTGCCACTATTTAGGACTTCTTTTCAAATACTCTGGTTGCCTTGAATTTCTCATGAGAATCCATATATTTTTCTTCTTCTTGAAGATTGTTGGCTTTGTTGAGTAGCTTCTCGAAGGATTTAATGGTGAGTCCCTTGAGCATGAAAGCTACTGGCCCATGATTGCCCCTGAGTGAGATTTCAACTACTTGATGTTCCTGTAGCTGAGGTTCACATTTCATGTTAAGGATTCTTTCCCTCAAAATGTAGTCCACTAAAGTTTCGTTGGGCTTTTGCTTCTCTATTACGAGATCTCTGATAGACGCATGTTGTTGCGCTATGGCAAACCTTTTCACGAACAATTGTTCTAACTCAACGAACTTCTTGACTGATCCGTTAGCTAATTTGACATACCAATCAAAAGCGATCCCTGACCGGCTGCTGACAAACTATTAGAAGAGCAAAGCTTCATTACCTCTAGTATTACCACAATTGGGCAGAAATGTGTTATATGTTGCATGGGATTTCCAGTCTCGTTGAATATCTTAATGTTTGGTGACAAAAACCCTTAAGGTAGGGTACGACATTGAACTGCTCCGGGTAAGGTATACCCTTCAAAATCAATGCACCACCCTTAGATTGGGTTAAGACCTCCCAAAACATGGCCTTTGATGGAGAATCTTTCTTTTGTTGATCATTCATATTTTCTTAAGAGACTTCCCTCCTCGTTTGTAATGTTTATAATCTTCGTTTGATTGAATTCTTGGGAGGGTAACTGAGGTGGTTGACACTGTCCCTAAATTGTGGCTATAGCGGTCATAACAACAGCCATCTCTTCCACTCTTTTCTCTATTTAGCTGATTTACTCATTTCTTAGGAAGATAGCCTTGCACAGGTCATCTACAGCATTCTCTTTGATGAGAGGTTGAGCATCATGCGCAGATGCAATGGCTCTAGTCTCGTTGACATGGACATCCATGAAAGCTTCATCGAGGTAATCATTGAATTAAAAATCTTCATGATCATCAATGGAGACTGCATGTTCTTGGGCTAACTCAGAAATCTCAACCCTGAGCTTTTCAACCTTTTCTTCAATTATTGATTCTTGGATTTTCTTAAGGTATGGAGGACCCTGTTGGACGTCCTCCACTTGTTCTTCCACTCGCTAGCAATTATTGCGGCCATGCTGAATACTTCAGACCCTTGTCTCATTCCATGATTCTGCCCTGCGACATCACTAGTATGTAGCGGTATGACAACCTTGGGTATCCATTCCCTTTTCTTTGACGATGATGTCTTGAGATCGAGTGTCTTAATAGGAACATCAGTATGTCGAAGAGAAGTATGCTCCCCATGGTGTGGACTAAATACGGTACTGGGTAGCCGCTTCATCTTATCTTTCATATTTTTAAGAACATCCTTCCGATTAGTAGTTGGTATAATTCCTAGACCCAGACGTGACTTAACTGGTCGACGGCCCGTGAGTCTAGTGGTAGTAAAATCAGTAGCATCAATGGTGGTATCAAATCTGCTCCCTAGGAAGAACTAAATGGGAATGCGAGCAGGTAAACCTTCAGTTGATCTCTTGGAGCATCTAGCAAATCTGACGTCCTTTAAAATTTATTTCTTAATGCAAAGGGATACTGCACGTCTCACTCGTTTGAGTAACTTGCCAACTGAAAATCCTTCTTTGGCAGCTAGTTTCCCATAAAACTAAACTAAATCGGGTGATGGGGGCCGGTTTCTTCATCTATGCACCATGTCCATGAAGTTTTGGTAAAGTAGTGGTGATGTTTTGGATACTTTTTTACCCATTATTGTCCATTAAGGGAGGGAACCTACTGCTTTGCAAAAGTGGACAGGTCTACAATAATTCTAACTCGTCCTAATGAGGAACTTCATCAACATGTACTTTCTTGAAAATCTGAGCTTCAGTAGCCCTCCGAACCTTCCGACTGCAGTTTCCTATGAGTTTGGGTTAACATTGCAGTCCTCAAACTTCATCTGATTTTGAATACTGATGGCAGGAAAATAGATCCCTCGGTCGGGTCTTCAACGATCATGACTTCTTTTCCTATAGAAGAAGCAGGAATAGTAGGCTTGGTAGTTGTCGTGCTGGCAGTAGTCTTAACCTTCTTGTAATAAGGGAAGTCCGGAGGACAGTTAAAGTTAAACTCAACAGACGGTTCTTAAATCTCTAGAGAGGTGACCTTCATTCTGATGAATGGGGCTTTTCCGAGGATAACCTTAAGATCTTCGAATCCAATTCCAAACTTCATGGTGAGAGCGACATTGCAGGCATCGCGGCTCATTGGCAAGTTGCAGGAGAAAGTGAGCGTTGGAAATGCCATTGCGGTAGCTTTAGAAAAAAAAGCTCTAGGTTAGCTACTTGGCCAAAACCTTGTAATCTTAGTGCGAGCACTAAAAATTAACAGAGGTCGATTTGTAGACCGGGTAAGTTTCTATTTAATTTATGGAGATTTTAAAGTAAAAGTAGATTTGAAGTATAATGATTTAATTAATATAAGGAAAATTAAATAGCACGCACAGCACGGCAAAATTTGACTTAATTTACAAAATATCAAATCAAACTTGAAAGGGAAAAAGTGCAGTTTAGGGACCAATTCAGGACCAACTTTACAACGTACAATGTCCAAGTGGAACTAGTCCACCAACACACCTATAGGGGGTCTGGCCCCACACGATGATTAAAAGTTCCTTAATGGCCTCTTGAACCTCTCTGCTCAAAGGTAATTGAACAGACTGTCCTAAACTCTAAAAGAGTTGGCCGTACTTTGTCAAGATAAAAATGGGCAAAGCATGCCAACGGAAGAAGGGTTATTGGTCCATGAGAGACATGGACACGTTACCGATGTATGAAGATAATATTTCATGATTAATATGGATAGAGAAGCTATTCCCCAGCAGAGTCTCTAGAAGCTGTCGACACTATTTTTTGTTGTGGAGTTGCCCATTGAAAGCTGTTAGTCACAAGAATCAAAATCCTGTCACCTACTTTGGAAAGACATTTAATGTATATTTATAGTTTAGAAAAATATGAAATTAAACTGACCCCATATTTTTTATAGTTTAAATGAAAGAGCACTATACCTCAAACCTTGTATCTATCTCGAACAATAAATACAAGACTTGAGGATGAGGCTCAATTAAAAAAACTAAGAAATATATGATATTCATTTAGTCTGCAAAACCATTTTATTTGTCGATAAGTACCCTTATTTAATATGAAGAATTAAATAGGTTTTATAATAAGTTGGGTTTTGAAAAGCTTCCTATAAGTGCAAGCTCCTGCAGCTAATTACATCTTAGATAACCAAAGTCACCTATGAAGACTCCCGATAAAAATCAGGGGATATTATCTTCAAGGAGTTCAATAGGATAGGACTTTTGAACAAGATCGGACGAAGGGGTGTGAAAGTGGAATCCAAAGGAGGAAGAACTAAGGGATGTCACAGATCCAGAAATCTACCTCGGTGATTTCCCAGTCTATCTTATTGTTTGGCTTTAATTTTGAGGAGAATTTATTTAATTGTTTGATCCTGCCAATTTTATTAATTTATGACTTACATTTATGTGAAACGATCATGCAAATAGCCTAGAAGTTGTGAGGATCTAGATCTTAAAGAATGACAACCTTAGAATCCTAAAATAGGTTAGAGCTTAGATTGTACAATAGAGGTGTACAAAGGCCTAAAGAAAAGGTAGAGGATTAATGTTGCATAAGCAAACAACCTCAAAATCCTATGGCTTGGTTGTTTAATTCTAAGGATATATATGCTTTTGTGGATCCTTCTGTGATTAGAGATGGTCGTGCTTCCCAAAACGCTAGCTCCAACCTCTTCATCGTGACAAGTTTAAGTTTTCTAATGTATCAGGTTATGATGACAAATTAAAGGTCCCTATGGTTATTGTTCTTTAAATATTATGGGACATATTAAAGTTAATTAGAGCGACACCAGTTAGGATCCTTTGGTTCCCTCATTCCGGTACCACTATTTTCTATTGGATTCACTTAGTCCGAATGAATTTACTAAACTCAACTTAATGAAATTCATATTTTCATTTAGACTGTGGGAAGTCTTGTTAGCAACCATAGGTTACCTCCTCCACGGGATTCCTAAGCATCCAATTGAGATGTCTTAAATTAGCTGCTCTTGTTGCTTTGTTATATTTGTGATTAAGTTTTGATATGTCTTCAATTTTGAATGTTGTGGCAATGAGTTTTATCTTGATTGATTTTAGTTTTGGTTTTGTTTTTATGGTTATCCTAGAAGTTTTAGTTTTCATGCAGGGTGAAATAATTGTTGAACATGCCATTTTTATAAGAATAAAAGTACAATGTGGAACATATAAGACGGTACTACAAATTGTAAAAGTATACTTGGCGAGTCTTCTCGTTCCACAACATGAAATGTCAGCACTTGCAAGACATGTACATAATTTGGCAAGGAACTTAAATTGCAAGAGTAGATGAAGGTTTAGCTACCAAACCTAAGGCTATGATTTTGTTGAATCTTGGAAGATCCTAGTAGATAATTTTTAGAACAAAATATGATAAGTTCAATTTGCTCTTCAAAATATCCAGGAAATTTCAAAGTGTTGAGGGAATGAACTTGAACTAGTTTGAGGCTCTCTTGAATTAGTTTGAGTTCATTTTGAACTTATCATATTGTTCCAGTAATTATCTGAGTTTAGAGTGTGACTACCCAATTGCTTAGTGAAACTTAACAATTTAATTATCCCAACGATATGATACTCGATTAGTCAATTAGTGTTTCACTTAAGAGTTATGTGGATGAGTGCCCCTAAGGCAAATTTAGGTCATTTAAGATTATGGTTCCCTTAATTAAGGTCAGGCTTGTAGTGTTTAAAGATGTTAATCACCAATTATGTTATCTTCTAAATCCGATCAATTGAGTTTAAATATCGAGCTTTGGGTGATTATCAAAATTTTGATTTCAAATAATGTGCATTCTTATCAAATGGTCACATCAACCTCCATTTTGTGCTTAAGAAAAGTAAACTATCATCTTTCTGACTTAGGCCCATTACATAAGAACAATTTGATCTAAGTTGACTTCCGAATCATGAAAATTAGGAAGATTATGATTTTGTTGATATTGTGCAAGGGTGGTGAGTGGGTTTCTACCTTTTAGTCTTATTGTATTTCTATCATCCAAACATGTTTATTAAGATCAAAATTACCCATTTTTCCTTTCATAATCCTAAATTTTGATTAAGGCACCAAAGTCTTAAAGTTACCACAACTCAAACGACTTTGAGTGATATTAAGGCACCAAAATATCACTTAGACAAAATATCACTTCACCTCATAACTCTTTAAGCACAACTCAAACGACTTTGAGGGCTTAGAGTGTCACATCCATGAGGTAACTATAATGTTTAGAGAAGAACATGTGCACCTCTCAAAATTTTCATTTAATTTAGATAATTGTTTAAATTTAGAAGATAGGATTTTCAAAAGTTAATTTATTTAATTATCCAAGATAAAAATATTTATGAAAATATTATTAGAGGTTTTCTAAGGTCAAAGAAACACTTAGACAAAATATCATGATTTTTTGAATCAAATTTCTATTATTACTATTTAACTTTTAATCAATTTCAATGATTAAATTGATTAGAAAATAATATTTTAATTGCAAAAATTATTTTTATATTTTTAATATACTTCTCTGAATTCAAAAAACCTACAGAATCAAATCTTATAATTTTCTGATTTTTAATTTTTTTATTATGATTATTTTAGTGGGAGAAGAGGAAAAATTCATTTTTAAGCCTTTAAAATTTGTTTTTACTTTAGAAAAATTAGGAAAAATGACCTAATGAATTCTAAGTGATCAAGGAACATTCCAACTCATTTTGAATCATTTTTTGTATTTTTAAAAATTTTGATTATTTTATTTTTTTTTAATCCAAAATATATTTTAAAAATGAAATATTTTTGCAAAAATGGGTTTTATTTTTTATAAGATGCCCCTGAACACAAAGAACTCAGAGAAACAATTTTCATAATTTTTCTAAGCATATTTAATTTAATATACTTATTTTTGTACATAAAAAAGGAAGGCTTCCTTAAAAATCTAATTTAAAACTTAGATTAAGTTAAATAATTTAGTTATCTTTACACTGAATAAACATGATTTTTATGGACATTGGAGAAGTGATTTTGTCAATTTTTGATAACTGTATAATTTACATAAACTAATATAAGTTGTATGCATTTAAATAAGTATAGAAATTCACAAAATGATTCAAAGCATCACAATAGTTTTCCTAGACTTCTTTGACCACAAGAAACCTATTAAATTTATTTCCATAATTTCTGAAGTGATATTTTGTTTCATATAATTAACATTGCCAAAATGGCCACCTTGGCTTGAAAATTAGGGCTAGAAGCATAAAAATGTCCCCTGACCTTGGAAAAAATAGATGACATAGCCTCTATAATGGAGAATGATCCCTCGAAATTTCATGCCATGGTGAGCAATATTTAGTCATGGAGAATTGAAATACCACAGAGGGTACTTAACTCATTAAAAATAAAGGAATAGAAAATAATTTTTATTTTTAGTCCACTTTATTCTCCTCTATTCTCTGAGCAAGATGATATTTTTCTTTCATTTTTATGATTTCTCAATGAAAAGTTATGAATTTTTAAGGATTTGTTATTTATTTAATTAAGAAAAAGCTTTAATTTTCTATTAATCCCAATCATGCGTCGCATCATCCTCGTCTTCTCTGAAGCACCACGCGTCATTTTTTGGTTCAACCCCACCATCAGACTCAGCAGCCACGTGTCCCACTGTTCACGCATGAAGGCTCTATCTTGCTCGATCTCGTCCGTCCATCTGATACACGCTCAATCATACGGTTCACCATCATCATCCCCGATAGCCAAAACCCATTAACCATCCAATTTTAAACCCAAAGATCTTCCCCTAGACTCAACCAAATTGCTTTAGGTTTTTTTTCTTACACCTTCATCTACTCATGATGAGTACATCTATACCTTCACATTGCTATGAATTGCAAGTTTTCTTCACAAAGGTTCCAACCAAACCTAGAATTAGGGCTTATAAGCTACACATTTGCCCAAGAGGTGAGGCCTTGATTGGGTACTTGTGAAAGCTTTAGTGGACTTTGATGAACCTTGTGGATGTGTTTACTTCCTCTGGTGAATGCTCCAAGTATGAGTTTGAGCCGCTATGGCCTAAGTATAGGTTAAAGTGCTCAAAAGAGGGGGATTTTGATGAGGATCTTCCTCACTTGCTCTGGTGAAGCTCAAGAAAAAATAAATTTAGGGTTTGAGAGTGTTTTGAGGAAGGCTAAATTTTTCCCTAATTTTGAGCTCAAAAATTGAGCTAAAGTGATGGGGAAGATGGCCAAAGAATGGTCGCAATGGGGTTGTGGAGTCTTAGAGGAGCTCTAGAAACAGTTTTAACAAGGTTCCCTAAAGAAAGTTTTTCTTGTCCCCTTTTAGCCATGGAAGAGGGGTATAAGTACAACGACTGCTGGTGGTTTTCATGGCCTTCATTTCGGTGCAATGTGGAGCTTAGGTTGAGGGCTTCATGATGTTAAACACCAATCAAAGCTAGAAACATTGTATGGGTAAATTAGGTTTAACCTTAGACATGGGGGTCTTAGTTTTGGCTCTACTCATGACTAGGGTGGCTAGCCATGGCATGGGAGGTGCTTAGGTTGCTGAAAAACCTTAGAGGAATCTGTCACAACAATTAATTTGGGCTAGTGATAGGTTTTGATTAAGATATCTTTGGCTTGAGCAATGTAGGAAAAAATCCTTTGACTTAGGGGGCCATTAATCCATGGCTCAATTCAGGTGGGTTAAGTGAGTCTAGCTTGGTCACTAGGATCTAAAAGTTGGATGTAGAAGTTTTGCCTTTATCAATTTGACATGGCTAGGTCAGTTTTGTTGCATGGGTCCAATTTGAGTCCAAAGGGGCAAAGGTTGGGTTGGTATAGGCTAGCTATGACTTTGAGCCCAATAAATTAATCAACATTGGGTAAATGAATGTTATAAAGATTTTTGAAGAAGGATTGAAGTTATTTTGAGTTCAATTGGAAGCTTAATTTGAATGATTTTTGGATTTTGGTCAATTTGTACATGTTGGACTAGATTTGGGTCTAGGTTCGGCTATGGTTGGGCTAAGTTCAAATTGATGGCTGGAAATGGTCCATAGTAATGTCATGAAGAGTTTTCAACATAAATTGGGGGTCAATTTTGGGGTTAGGGTATTAAAATTTGTGTAATTTGCGGACATAGCCAATTTGGGGAAAATTTTGGGATTCTTAGACTTAGATCAAAATTGAGTGCAATTGAGAATTTAACAGGATCAATTGAGGGTCAAATTTTATGTGTAGTATTGTTATTAAGAGTTTAGGATTTAAATTGGGGTAAATCAAGTAGGCTATGGGGTTCAATTAGGTAAGATTAGGTCATATGATCAAAATTAGGGTTTGACTTAGATGAAAATTGAGCTTAAAGTATCGACCAATTAGGTTTGGATTTGGTTTATATTGGTCAGTTGAAAGGTGAATTTAAGTTTAGGATTGAAATTGAGGGGAATTGGGGCCAAATTGATGGACATTTGAGGTAAATTTGGGGAAAGTGGGCCTTTGAAGGCAATTTGGGGGTTCTGGTCCAAATGGTCTAAATGGCCAAATTAGGTTCAAATGAAGGGTTCAAATTGGCTTTGGAGACATTTGGAGTGCTTTTGGGTGTTTTGATAAAGTTTGGGGTGCCTTGGGTATTTTTGTAATTTTGGCAAATTTGAGGGTATTTTGGTAATTTTGAGTGTTTTAGGCAATTTTGGTATTTTAAAATGGTTTGAAATGATTTTTGAACCAATTTGGGTATTTTTGGTGAATTTGAGGATTTTGACCAAATTTAGGTAATTTGGGTGGATTTAGGGGCAAAAGGTCAAGTTGGACATTTTGGTACAATTGGGGTGCCAGCCACCTTATATGAACCATGGACCAATGAAATCCCTACCTGAGTCCTATATGTATTGGTCTTAGCTAAACCCTAGCCTATGGCTAGTGGGTTTAGCGGACCATGTACATGAGTCTCCCAAAAGATCAAACCATCAAAGTTAACAATTTGGGTTCAAGGTTACTGAGTGATTGTGGGTGAGAGTGAGTGTAAGTGAGTGAACTAACTCCAGACTTACACCAAGGGTCCACCCAAAGATCAAGCAATCCTATAGGAACTCTCGTTGAGATCCTCCACACTGACCCCACCACCTACTAAATGCTAAAGGTTAGGATCAATATGTGGAACTTCAAGTTTAGCAAAGAAGAATTTAGAGTTTTTAATGGTGAGGGTTCCTTTCTAGTTTTCTAAGAATAGTCAACAGGAAAGTCCTACAGCTAGACCTTAGGCAATTAAAGAGGGAAAGCTAAACCTCAACCAAAAGTGAGGTCAGCAATACTTTTCTAAACCAATTTCTTCACATTCCCACGGAGTCTTTTACTCCTTGCAAATCTCATAACTTTTCCTCACCAATGTCAATCTTCACATGCCACATATCAATGAGCTTCACACCATAAATTCTCTACACTATTTCATGTTTTTCTTGGGGTAGGTAACGAGATATTAATTCTTTCTTGCAACCTCTTGGGTTGGATGTGACTCCCAACGTTTTCCTCCCCAATGTAGCAGATATTCTCCTCATCACCATTCGGGTTGGATATGAGTCTCAGATCTTTTCTTCCTAACGTAACCAATGTATTTTCCCGCTAGCTTTTGGGTTGGATGTGAGTCGCAGCACTTTTGTCCCCAACATTGTAGATATCTTCCTCATCACCATTTAGGTTAGATATGAGTTCTACAGCTTTCCTAGTGTGACCGATATATTTTCCCGCTGCCTTTTGGGTTGGATATTAGTCTCAGTGCTTTCCTCTCTAATGTAGAAGATATCTTCCTCATCACCATTTGGGTTTGATATGAGTTCCAGATCTTTCCTTCTTAGCATGGCTGATATATTATCCCACTACCTCTTCAGTTAGATGTGAGTCCCAGTGCTTTCCTCCCTAACATAGCAGATATCTTCCTCGTCATTATTTGGGTTGGATATGAGTCCAAGAGCTTTTCTTTCCTAGCGTGACCGATATATTTTACCACTACCTCTTGGGTTGGATGTGATTCCCAACCTTTTCCTCCCCAACATAGCATATATCTTCCTCGTCACTATTTGGGTTGGATAAGAGTCCCAGAGATATCCTTTCTAGGTGACAGATATAATTTCCCGCTATCCCTTAGTTTGGATGTGAGTCAAGGCGCTTTCCCTCCTAACATAGAAGATATCTTCCTCGTCACTATTTGGGTTAGATATGTGTCCCAGAGCTTTCCTTCTTAATGTGACCAATATATTTTCCCGGTACCGCTTGGTTTGAATGTGAGTCCAAGTGCTTTCCTCCACAACGTACTAGATATTCTCCTCATCATCATTTAGGTTAGATATAACTCCCAAAGCTTTCCTTCCTAGTGTGACCAATATATTTTCCTGGTACCTCTTGAGTTGGATGTGAGTCACAATGCTTTCCTCTCCAACATAACAGTTATCTTCCTAGTCACCATTTAGGTTGAATATGAGTCCCAGAGCTTTCCTTCCAAGTCTGACCCATATATTTTCTCGCTACCTGTTGGGTTGGATGTGAGTCCTTGCGCTTTCCTCCCCAACCTAGCAGATATGTTCCTCGTTAACATTTTGGTTTGATATGAGTCCCAGACATTTCCTTCCTCGTGTGATTGATATATTTTCCTGCTACCTCTTGCATTGGATGTGAGTCCCAGCGCTTTCCTTACCAACGTAGAAAATATCTTACTCATTATCATTTGGGTTGGATATGACTCCTAGAGCTTTCCTTCCTAGTGTGACAGATATATTTTCCCGCTACCTCATGGGTTAAATGTGAGTCCCAGCACTTTCCTCCCCAACATAGCAGATATCTTCCTTGTCACCATTTGGGTTGGATATGAGTTTTAAAGCTTTCCTTCTTAGTGTGACCAATATATTTTTTTCTACCCCTTGGGTTGGATGTGTGTACCAACACTTTTCTCCCCAAAGTAGCAGATATCTTTCTCGTCACCACTTGGGTTGGATATGAGTCCCATAGCTTCCCTTCCTAATGTGATACAATCTTTTGAGATCAGTATGAGAACACCTTAAGTGGAGTCAGGCATCCAATTATCTACTCAAATCTTCAAGATAGGTTTAAGACAACCTTAAATAGAGTAAGGCATCCTATTATCATCTTTCAAGATCGGATTAAGACCACCTTAAATGGAGTAATGCATCTGATTCTCTTTTTGGGGTTGATACATAAATTTTAATTCCCATCTCGGTGTCAATACCTAATTTTTGCTTCCCTTCTTTTGAGGTCGGTTCCTAAATTGTGATGCTCCTTTTAGGTGTCACCACTTAAATCCTTATTTCCATCTTCCTAAACTTTTTAAATCAAAACCAAAGTTTTCTAACTTCAAATTAAAAATTGAATCTTTATTGTGACCGTCGTGGTCATTTTCAGAATTCATTTCCTTTTAATCCCCAATGAGAGTTCTAAATCCTTAATTTTGATCAAATGTTCATTTGTCAATTCCCCAGTGGAAACAACAGTCACTCAATTCTACACTTCATTCTAAGTTTATTGACTTAAAAATCTGTGTTGGTTTTTTTTATCTTTTTGGTCAACCCCAATACGTGCAGTGTGCTTGTCCAGTACACCACACCAACTGGGGTCCATTTTACACTTTTAGTTGAGGTCAAGCTTCCTCTTTAGTAGCCTATGGTCTAGCCATAAGAGTTTCTTGTTGACTACTCAACGAAAACTTGAAAAGGATTGCTCAGGGAGAGTTTCTATAGGATTGCTTGGCTTTCAGGTTGACTCTGGGTGTTGGTCTTGAGCTAGTGCATACACTATCACTCACTTGCACATCACATCCCACTCACAACCTAAACCCAAACTTGTTAACTTTGATCCCTTAATCTTTTGGAAGACTCATGTAGATGGTCCCCTAGACCCATAAGCCCTATGCTAGGGTTTAGGTAGGACTAGTACTTGGAGGATCCATAAGTCCTATTCCTTGGAACTTCTTGAAGATAATATCCCCTGATTTTTATCGAGAGTTTTCTTAAGTGACTTCGATTATGTAAGATGTAATTATTTATAGTGGCTTACCATAATAAGAAGCTTGTCTGAACCCATCTTAATATAAATCCTATTTAATTTGTCATATTAAATATAGGAACAAGTCAGATTATAATAAAATGATTTTGCAGACCAAACAAATGTCATACATTTCTTAGTTTATTTGATTGAGCCTCACCGTCAAGCCGTGTGTTTATCTTTCGAGATAGATACGTAGCTTAAGGTGTGGTGCTCTTTCATTTAAACTATGAAAGATATGGGAGCAGTTTGATTTCATATTTTTCTAAATTAAATATATATAAAAATTAAAATGTCCCTCCGAAGAAGGTAACAAAATTTTGATTCCAGCGACTGACAACTTCCACAGGACCACACCTCCAAAAAAGTAGTGCCGACATAAACAAATGGATTAGTTTAAGTGTTCAACAAACCATTGATCCAAATTCTGAAGGAGACACTTGAAAGTAATAAGTGGCAATGAAATGAGCAACAGATGGAAGATTTATGAGCTTTTCAAACCACATGTCGAACCCCTAATCTATCCATTCCTTTTCCCTTAATTTATGAGTCCAAGGCTTTACTCACATCCTAGAAATTGCCACTTCTTAGAAAATTTCTCCTAAAAGAATATATAATTGAAGAGTAGCAAAATCTCAAATTAAATCAAGCATGATAAACTAGTTTGACCAAGAACTTATTGAGTTATAGAATTTGTCTTAGTTTTTAAAAGACCGATCTTAGCTCATTGAAAAGTTGAAAGTAAGTTTGAATCAACCTGTTAAAGTTTATTCATCATAGATAATATTTATCAGTGGTTTTCATATCAATAATATTATTGTAAGGGTGAATGTCACATGCTCCTCATCAACGGGCATTTCTTGAAGAAATATTACATATAATGTTGTAACAGAATTTATTGATTAATGAAATATATTTTATAACTTTATTCAAAGTTATTTCACTATTATAATCTTCATTCAATAACAATTTCAACATAAATTATTTAAGTTTTAACATGATTTAGAAAGTCCTTTTAGGTTTGAGTAAGATTTAAACAATGCTTACATAATGTTCAAATAGATTAGGTCATAATTATATTTTATTATTATTAATATTTATAACACAACATATCATATTTTTTAATTAGTTTTGAGTACTCAAGCAAACTAAGAAGGCATTGTAGGACAAAAAAGTTATAATTATTGGTTGATATTTACTCATATTCAACTGGCAAGGACTTATGGTTTCTTAGGCTTATGCCTACTCATGATGAATATATGAAATCTCTAACTAGGCTCTTTTGCACTTTATTAATATTTTTTTTTAAATTTTATATATTGTATATTGCTTCTTTATAGAATTTTACTGGATGGACTAGACACCAACTATGATAGATATTAGGACAATTGGTTAATCCTCAAACTCTTCCTCTTTTTTTTGACATTAAATGCCAAAGGCATTTAACTTCTCCATCACTTTGTCGTCTTTGATGAGAGTGGATTTAGTGTGTTAATTTTGCAAATATTTTTTTAATATTACAAAATATACACAGGCGATACACCAAGAAATATGCAATTTAATCCAAAAAAAACTTTAGTGAAAATTGTTTTATCTTTTAAAAATATTTAAACTGCCAAATACCCTAAAAATAACGCAAGTACACATATCGCTCAATAGTGAAGGGCTCTACTATTAGTTTCCAATCAACTAAACCAAATTGTGAATTTTAATCTATCACTTTAAAATTTCTAATTCAGCATCCAACGAAGTATATTTCTCCATTTATATGCACTCAAACCCAAGGGTGACATCCTCTTCCATAGAATCAATTGTGACTCTCTCCTTGTTGTAGAAATCATAGCCCTTCTGAATCATATGCTTCTAAAAAATTTTTAACATTTCAATTGGCCAAATAAAAAATTAAATGAGGATTGGATTTTAAATCATCATAAATTATTGACATTAAAAACGGTATAAAATAAAATCAATCCTTCACAAAACCATATCTCAAAGTGGGGAGAAGGATAAAGAAGACTACTCAGAATTCATGAGAAAGACACGACAAAATATGGATTTCATATATAAAAACTAGTTTCCTAAATAAACAAATAAATAAACACAACTTATCTTACAATCTTTTCCAAGGAAATTGCTAGAAGTTCTCTTCAAGCACTTTCCCTATTTACAAGCACTCTCAATTCTCTCTTAGAAGTGTAATGAAGAAGAAATCTCTCACCTTCCGTCTCCTCTTACAATACTTGAAGAAAATCTCCAAGCCCTTGAATTTCTCTCTCTTTATCTCACACCACTCTCTCTCTCTTCAAACTCCTCTTGATACACCCTTCAAAAACGTTTCTAAGCCTTAGAATTTCTTCTCTTTTATTATAGGCTTGTTGACCTCACTTTTGGTTGAGGTATAATTTCCTTCTTAGTAGCATAGGGTCAACCATAGAACTTTCTTATTGACTATTGCTAGAGGACTAGAAAAGAAACCTTCGCCATTAGAAATTCTTTTTTTTTTTTTTGCTCGAGTTGAAGTTCCACATATTGGTCTGACCTCTAGCACTTGGTAGATGAGGTCAATATGGGGGAGCTCAAGGTGAGTCCTCTTAAGACTGCCTATCCTTGGGTTTGACCTTGGCTGGTACATACCTTTTCCCACACTAGCACATTACACTTCCACTCAGTACCTTAAGCCTAAGCCTACCTAACTTTGCCCCCCTTAACCCTTTAGGAGACTCATGTAGTTGGTCCCCTAGACCCACTAGCTATAGGCTAAGATCTAGCTAAGAACATTACATGAAGGACCCAAAGTAGAGGATTCCATTGGTCCATGGTTTAAATAGGATAGTTGGCACCCCACTTTCACGAAAATGCCAAACTTAGCCTTTTGCCCCCAAATCTACCCAATTTACCAAAACACCCCAAAGCCCCAAATTTGACCAAAATCCCCAAAATTTCCCAAACTACCCAAGTTTGTTCAATAATCTTCTCAAATCATTTGAAATTACCCAAATTGTCCAAAACCTCCAAAAATTTTCAAAATTACCAAAATACCCCAAAATTTACGAAAATTACAAAAATCCCTTTGGGGGAAAACTTTCCCAAACCCCTCAAAATCATTTAGAATGCCTTGAAAACTAATTTGGACCCTTCAATTAAACCCAATTTGATCAATTTGATGAACTTTGACCAAAAAGCCCCAAATTGCCCTTAAAAGCCCAATTTCCCCAAATTAACACTAAATGTCCACCAATTTGACAAAAATTTCTCCCAATTTCATATCTAAATTCAAATTCATCATGAACAAACTAAATTAAAACGAAATTTAAGTCCAATTGACCCACATTTGAGTTCAACTATAAAAAAAGCCCCAATTTGGCCTAAAACCAAAATCCCGCTCAATTGAACCTCTAAATCTTTCCAATTGCCCCAATTATGCATCATAAACTCCTTAAAACATCTCCAGACACCAAATTAAACCTTCAATTGACCTTCTTCAACTTTCAATTAAACTCAATTTCAACCTAAATCCAAAATTCCTAACTTTGCCCCAATTTAGCTATATGCCCAAATTCCATCAAATTGAATGCCCTAACCCCAAAATTGTCACCCATATAATGTTGAAAAGTGTTCACCACATCCATTTAGAGAATTTTGAACTCTAAATTTGGACTTAACCTAACCCTAATCTGACCTAAGCCCGTGTCTAACCCAACATCCCCAAATTGATCAAATGTCCAAATTTATTTTATTGAACCTCCAAATCAAATTAAAATCACTCCAAATCTTTGCTATAATCTTTATGACAATCTTCCACACAAAATTGATCAATCAATTGGTCTGAATGTCATTGCTAGTCTAAACCAAACCAAACTTCAAGACAATTCAAGCCAAATTGAACCCATGCACGACCAAATTAATGATAATACAGGCTCCAAATGGAACCTAGTGACAAGGCTAAACCCACCTAGCCCACTCTAATTGAGCTTTAGACCAATGGATCCTTGATTTAAAGGATTTCACCACATTTATGGCTTAAATCAAAATATCATCACCATCATCTCTAACCATTAGTGGCTAACCACCATAAACCCTTTCTTGGCTCCCTGATTTATCTGGCCACCATCCCTGGCCCTGTCGTCCAGCCTAGTGGCTAGAAAACACAAAAATTGAGAGCCCCCATGCCTCCATCAAAACCCAATTTCACCCATCCAAGCTTGCTAATTTCAATTGGCTTTGGTATTTTTCTGCCCTCCATTTAAGCATCCAATTGCATAAACCTCTAAATAAACCTCTTTCCCATAAAAAAATAGAGAAGAAAGCTAATTTCCTTGGGGAGACTCTGCGCAATTGCTTCCAGACACTCTTCAAGAACTCCTAAGCTCATGCCCGCTACTTTCCTCCTCTGGATTCTCTTGTGAGAGCTCTATTTTGAGTTCAAAATTTAGGGAAAACTAGGACACTTTCTGTCACAGCTCCATGCTCCACCAAAATCTAATTAGCTATGTACGCACCATCCCTTGAGTGAGAGAACTTGATTCCCCATAGAAGCCCCATCATAGAAAGCCTCTAAGATAGTTTTAGACAAACATTTGAAATTGAGTTTGAACAAAATCATATCTAGACAATTCACCATTGCCCAAGACTTCATATGGAGCTTTCTTGGGTCCATACAAATCTTCTACAACCACTTGAATGAGGGCTCCCCTCTCTTTCAATGGTATTAAATCTCAACCCTAATCCGAGCCTATATTGATTCTCCATACGTATTTAGTCTATTTCATACGTTATAAACCATATATATGCTCTCCATGAGTATATGAAGGTTTAGGAACAAACCTCACACAATTTGGTTGAGTCTAGACGATGTTCATAAGGTTTTACTGTAAATGATTCTCAGGTTAGTTCATTTGAGGACCATGAATAGTTTTTGTCCGATCGCGCGTTTATTCAATGGATGGTCGTGATGGAGTCGGGCGAGGAGATGACACACAAACTGTGGGATGACGAGCTCCTGAGGTGTCTGACAGTGTCAAATGGTGGAGCTCCATGTGGCTTTTCGGAGTTTAATTAGAAAAATATGGATTTATTTTATTTATTTAAATACTAGAACTTTAAAAATCCTAGAGCTTTCTCTAGAAAAATAACAAAAAATAAAATAAAAGTATCCTCTTGCTCGGTTAACAAACAGGAATAATGTGGGATAAAAATAAAAATTATTAATTAAATCTTTCATTTTTAATGAATTAAACACTCTTTAGAGTATTTTAATTCATTATGATCAAACATTTCTCACCATGGCATGAAACTTTTAGGGTTTATGATATGAGCTATGTTCTCTAATTTTTCCAAGGTCAAAGAGCATCTCTATGCTTCTAACCTTAATATTTAAGCTAGGAAGGTTATTTTGATATATTTTAAATATATAAATTAAAATACCACTTGAAAAATTATGAGGATAATTTTTGTAGGGCTCCTATGATCAGAGAAGTTTAGTAAAAATGTCATGATGGTTTGAATTATCTTGTATCTTTCTATAGTTAATTAAATGTATATATCTTGCTTTATTTTATGTAAATTAAATATTAATCAAAAGTTGACTAAATCAATTCCATATTGTGTAAAAAAAATCATGTTTACCTCTGTAAAAATTTAAAAATTATTTGATCAAGTCTAAGCATTAGAGTTCGTTTTCTATGAAACCATGTATTTTTTGTACAAAAATAATTATGATAAATTAAGTACATTTGGAAAAATTATGGAAAGTGTTTGTCTAAGTTCCATGTGATCAGGGGCACGTAGAAAATATAAAATTAGCTTTGAGAAAATACTTATTTTTTTAGCTTTATTTTGAATTTAAAATAATTAAAAATAATTAAAAATTTCAAAAATACCAAAATATTTGAGAATGTGCCTAATGGTTCCCTCATCACTTAGAACTCATTAGGATGTTTTTCCTATTTTCTAAGACTAAAAATAAATTTTTAAAAGCTTAAAATGTTTTTTTTTATTTTCCCACTAAAATAATTATAATAAATAACTTAAAAATTATAAAAATGCAAAATATGTTTCTCTGAGTTCCTTGGGCTCAGAGAGGTTTAATAAAAATATAAAAAATAATTTTTTAAAATAAAACATCTTTTCCATTCAAATTAAATAAAAATAATAATAATAATACTAATTACATAATTAAATTAGATTTTTAATTCAAAAAATCAAGGAATTTTGTTTAAATGTTTCTCTCACATAAGAGAACCTCTAATATTTTTTTCATGAATAAAAACATTATTTTGGATTGTTAAGTAAATCAATTTTGAAAATACTAATTTATAAATTTAAATAATTTATTAAATTAAATTACATTTTAAAAAATCCACATTTTCTCCTCTGTTGTTTTATTTGACCCATAGATAGGACACTCTGAAAATTATCAAATTCGTTTGAATTTGATTAATGAGTTATGAAGTGAAGAGTCCCAAAAACAAAGAAGTAACTTTAGGTTTTGGTGCCTCAACTACGATTTAGGTTTAATCAAAGAGAAGATGCGTAATTTTGATTCTAATGAACATGTTTGGATGATTGAAATACAATGAGATCAAAAGGTTCAAACTCACTTACCACATTTTCTAAAATAAGAGCAAAATTGTAATTTCCTTAATTATCATAGCTTGGAAGCAATCAAAATTAAATGATTCTCAAGTGATGGGTACGAGTTAGGATGATAATATTTCATTAATTTTAAGCCCATAATTGATGACAATGTGATCTTTCAATAAGAATGCATGTCATTTAAATAAAAATTCTACTAAGTTACCATCTCACCTATTGTGATGTTTCAAGGCTTGGTAGTGGCCTAAGCTTGACATTTAAACTCTTCTGATTGGATTTAGAAGATAACATGATTGATGATTAACACCTTTTTACACTACAAGCTTGATTTCAAAGTTGGAAACTAAAACCTTTACTTACTTAAATTTTCCTTCGAGGCATCCACCCACATAACTCTTAAATGAAATATCAATTGATTAATTGAGTGCCCTAGTCTTGGGATAAATAAAACATCAAGTTTCCTTGAGCAATGGAATAACACTAGCTTAACCTTGGATGATTAATAAAATGATATAATAAGTTCAAAACAAACTCAAAATTATTCAAGAAATCTTCAAAGCGATTCAGGGTCATGCTCCGAGAACTTTGGAATCTCTTGAATACTATATTTTGTTCTCAAATCATCCACTAAGATCTTCCAAGATTCAATAAAGGCATAACTTCATCTACTCTTGTAAATTAAATATATATGTTTCCAAAGCTAACTGTTCAGGTAGAGGAGCGGGAAGAATCGATAGGTACACTAAAAAACAATGTCTTTTAGTGTACCTCTTGTTTAAGCTATTACATTTAATTTTCCGCACCTCTTGTTTCTTGCTTACATGTTTTAAAAAACAAGGTCACCTTGCATGTTAAAACCAAAATTAAAAATTAAATAAGATAAAATTCACTGCCACAAAGGTTAAAATATAAGACAACTCAAAATTTAATCACAAACAAAATAACAAAACAAAAATTGCAACTAAATTAAAATATCTCTATTAGATGATTGGAATCCCTCGGGAGAGGTAACCTACAGTTGCTAACGACATTTCTCATTGTCTAAATGAAAGTATAGAACTCATTAAGTTAAGTTTAGTGAATTTATTTACACTAAGCGAATCTAAGAGATAGTGGTGCCAGAACGAGGGAATCGTAGGATCCTAACCAGTGTCACTCTAATCAACTATAACATTCCTCATAATATTTAAATAACCATGACAATAGAAAACACTTGATTTGACATTGACTTGACACATTAGAAAACTTAAACTTGTTATGATGCGGATTTGTTGCTAGTATTGTGGGCAATACGACCATCTTCAATGCAAAACCTGTCTACATCAGCTAAATCATTCCTTAGAGTTAAACAACAAGCCATAAGATTGCAAGTTTGGACACCTAGGACAACATAAATCCTCACTTTTTTAGGCCTTTGTGCTGCCCTACTATACAATATAAGCCCTAACTCTTTTTAGGATTCCAAGTTTGTCGTTCGTCACTACCTAAATCCTCACATCTTTCAAGATATTTGTGTGATCATTTCACACTAATGTAAGCCCTAATAAACAAAATTGGCAAGATGAAACATTTAAATATTTCTCTTCTAAATTGAAACTAAACCTTAGGATATCTTGGGATGTCACTGAGGCTCTTTCAGGATTTGTGACATCCCCTAGTCTTTCATCATTTCGACTCCAAAATTTAATATTCCAAAATTGAGCCATTCTCACTTCACACCTCTTTGTCCAATGTCGTTGAAAAGTTCTATCCCTTTGAACTTCATGAAGACAATATCCCCTAATTTTTATCGAGATTTTCTTTGGTGACTATGGTTATCTAAGATTTAATTAATAATAAGGGCTTAGCTATACAAAAAACTTTTAAGAACCCAGTTTACTATAAACCTTTTTTAACTTTCCATGTTAAATAGGGAAACTTGTCGGCTTAAAAAAAAATTGTTTTTGCAGATCAAATGGATGTCCTATATTTCTTAGTTTATTTGATCGAGTCTCACCTTTAAGGCTTGTGTTTATCTTTCGGGATAGATACATAGCTTGAGGGGTAAGGTTATTTCATCTAAACTATGAAATATATGGGATCAGTTTGAATTCATATTTTTCCAAAATTCAATATATATATATTTGTAAGTTAAATTTTTTCCTCCGAAGCAAGCGACACAATTCTGATTCTGGTGACTGACAGCTTCCACAGAGCGACCAACCCGTAAAATCCGTGCCAACAACTTCTGGAGACTCCGCTGGGGACTAGTTTCTTGATCCAACTTTTTTTTGTTGTGATAGATTATGTAAAATTTTATTAAATGTATTCAATTAATATTCAGATTCTACTCAATTATACGTATCGTTATCAAGTAATAATGGACTTTCTATTTAAGCCCCAAGTATTGATCCAAAGGGAAGGTTTAAATTAGAAATGAAAAATTTGCTAGGAAATTCACAGAAAGTCAATTGAAATCACTGTCACTAATTTCAATTGTTGAGATGTAATCAAAATTAAATTTCTAAACTATTATCAAATAAAATATGCAAAATTGAAAACAGTCAATACTAATCTATTAACTATGTTTATGTAACGGAGATTCTTATGTGAAAAAAGCATCTTTGCCACTATAATGAGGCTATAGTAAAATGAGATGAGATAAATGTTCATAATATATATTGTGCCAAATAGGAGTATTTTTAATTCTCTATCCTAATTCATTGCATAGAAAACCATTGACTAATCTCAGTGTTTAGTCCCTAAATCCATGGCTAAGCTAGGAGGATATCAGCTCCCACTCCAGAGCTCCCACTTTCCTTCTCCTGAAGGCTAGCTCTCACTTCAGTTCTTAAACACTAAGTCTGAATTGAAGATTTTAGTCTGTCACCTTAAAAGTTCTCCAATTCTACACCCAACAAAGAATATTTCCCTATTTATTTGCACTTAATTCCATAAACGATCTCCTTTATAGAATCAAATTTGATTCTTACTTTGTTGTAGAACTCATATTCTATTTCCCGGATCATATGTTTCACAACACATTTTAGCGATTCAATTGGCTAGATCAAAAAGTAAATTAGTTCAGACTTAAAAAAACATCACAATTTATTTTTACAATTTAATATTGGCAAATTCATATTATCCCATCATTTCATCATATCTCAGAGTAGGGAGAATGATAAAGGGAACTACTCAGACTTCTTGAGAAAGAAATAATAAAACACAAATTTCATATATAAAAGAAAGTTCATACATCAGTAATAAACAAACAATACTTATCTGAAAACTTTTTCTCAAATCTAATCCTTTGTAGCCTTTCCTTAGAAATGTCAGAAGAAGATATCTCTCACTTTTCTTCGTCTCCAACACTCTTACAAAAACTTTCACCCTAAATCTCACCCTAAAAACTCTAAAGTATGAAAATAAAATAACTAATTGTCTTCAATATGAAAGTGGAATGGAATGATGTGGTGCGAAAAGTGAAAGTAGAGGAGTGAAAACGTAGAGGAGCCCATTTTCTGTTGAAATTTGCCCTAAATAGTGCCCAATGTCGGTTCTCCAAGAGGTGCCTCTAAAAAATCTTTAAAAAGTCGTTCAAATACATCAAACCTTCAAGAAACGGGGTCTGCATAGCATTTGGCGTTGTCGGCGCTGGTCTGGTGCCATCGGTGCTGAGTAAAAATCTCTGCTTTAATTTGTTCTACACAGTCGGAGATGCTCTTAGCGCTGAGCTTTTCTTCAAAAATTTCATTTTGACTCAAAATTTCATCCTTTTTGCTTTCTTTTTGCTTTAAGCCTTTAGAATCAACAACCTACAAGAAAACATCAAGTTACCTTTCCTTAAAGTTCAATATCATCAAAAATAGGTATAAAATATGGGTCTAAAAATGCATATATTTTTGGTGTATCATTGCTCTCTCCATTTAAATCAAGGTATATTGTCTTCATACATCAGCAATGTGTCCATGTCTCTTATGGACCAAATTACCCTTCTTTCATTGGCATACTTTGCCCATGACTTTCTTGGGCAAGTATGATCAACTCTTTCAGACTTCAGGACCGTCCATTCAACCGCCTTCAAACAGAGAGGTTCAAGAGCTCATTAGGACTTTTAATCTTTGTGTGGGGTCGGGCCCCCAATAGATGTGTTGGTGGACTAGTTCCGCCTATGCATTGTGCATTGTGAAGTCGTTCACGTATTGGGTCCTAAACTTCACTTTTCCTTTCGAGTTTGGTTTGCTATTTTGCAAATTAAATCAAATTGTGTCGTGTTGTGCTTGGTCTTTAAACCTTCTTTATATAATTAATTAAATTCTCCTAGTTTCAAAGTTAATTTTACTAAATTTTGAAAAAAATTCCCAAAATAAAATTAAAATAAAAGACTTGCCCAGTCTATAGATTGACCTTTGTTAATTTTTAGTGTTCACACTAGAGTTACAATGTGTTGGCCGAATTACTAATACTAGAATTTTTTTTTTGAAGTTGCTGCAAAGGCGTTCCGGACGCTCACTTTTTCCTGCAACCTATAATCTAACCGTGACGCACGCAATGTTGCTCCCACCATCATGTTTGAAACTTCATTTGATGAGCTGGAAGTCGTTCTCGGAAAAGTCCTGTTCTTCATAATGAAAGTCGCTACTTCAGAAGTTAGGAGCCTCCCGTTGAATTTAACCTCAACTGTCCCTAGGATCTCTCTTCCTCCAAGAAGGTAAAAGCTGCTACTCCTCCAGTATTTGCTAAGTTTGTTAATCCCTTTTCTACCAAAGGAAAGGAAGTTATGATCGTTGAAGATAAAACTCAAGGAATTATTGTCCCACAGTCAGTATTTGAAATTGGATCGAGTTCAAAGTCTGCGCCTTTAGTTAGATCTCAAAGAAGGAACCGCAGCCGAAGGGCTCGAAAGCCTGCTAAAGAAAAAATATCAGTAAAGATACCTATTGATCAATTTCCTCATGAGGAGGAACTTGGATTACTTGAAGCCTCTCTGCTCCTGCTTGGGAGTTTGTTCCACCCGTTGATGAATACTCATGGATATGAAAGTATTCAAAAGATTGTTGCTACCTTACCATCATTTCATGGTCGTAGTGAAGGGAGGGAGAAACTTCTTCCTATCACTAAAGTCTGTATAGTGTTCCAGAGATTGGCCATACTAAAGAAAGATGTTGAGTCATTGAGCTACCTAATTGAGTGGGATTCGCCTCATCCCCTCAAACAAAGAAAGAGATTTTAAGGGATGTCAGTTCTGTCTAAAAATCTAAGAAGTCAACTGAAATTTTGCCTGCTCGCATTCCCATTAGGTTCTGTCTGGGAAACAGAGTTGATACTATCATCATCACCACCGATTCTACTATTGTTAAGTCGAGATTCGCAGGTCGTCAATAGGTTAAGTTACTTTTGGGCCCAAGAGTTCTACCAGTTAAGAGTTATAAGAATGTATTTAAAATTCCAAAGGAAAAGATGAAGAGGTTACCCAGTATTGTATATGGTTTGCACCATGGGGAGCATACCTCTCTTTGACATGATGATGCCTCTCTTGAGACACCCCATCTCAAGACATCAACATTGAGAAAAAGGGTGTGGTTACCAAAGTTGTCGTACTAATAAAATTTAGTGTGCCTATAGGGCAATATCATGGAATGAAGTAAGGGTCTGAAGTATCCGACATCGTCACAGCTATTACTACCAAGTTGGATGAATAGGTGGAGGATGTTGAACAAAGTCCCCCAAATCTCAAGAGGAAACAAGAATCAATAATTGAAGCTCAAGGTCGAGATTTTTGAGTTAGCCCACGAACATGGAGTTTTTGTTGATGTTGATCATGAAGATTTTGACTTTAATGACTATCTTGATGAAGATTTTATTGATATTCATGTCATCAAAACTAGAGCCACAACATCTTCGTGCGATGCCCAACCTCTCATTTAAGGGAACGTAGTAGATGGCCACTTCCATTGTTGTAATGGCTACAGTTCATGGACAGTCTCAAGTACAACAATTAGCCTCACCATAAGTCAATCAGCTAGAGATTGTACATATCATCGATGAAAGGAGGGAAGTTTCCTCGGCTAACATAAATAATGAACATAAGAAGGATTCTTCATTGACCTTTATACCACAAAAAGAATTTAAACAAATGGTCAAGCAAGTTCGGGAGGCCTTAGCCCAATCTAAGGATGGTGCATTGATTTTAAAGGGTAGACCCAACCCGGAGGAGTTGGATGTCATACCTTACCTTAAACGTTTGTGTCATCAAACTTTAAGATATTTGACGAGACTAGAAATCCTATAGAACACATAATATTTTTGAGCCAGTTGTGGCAATACCAGAGGTAATGAAGCCTCGCTTTTCCCTCAGTTTGTCAACTTTCTGTCAGGGATAGCGTTCGATTGGTATGCTAAGTTGTTCAACGGATCAGTGAAGACATTCTCCAAGTTAGAGCAGTTGTTTATAATGATATTTGACAAAGCACAACATCACGTTTCTATTGGAGATCTCATGATAGAAAAGCAAAAGCCTAATGAGACTCTAGTAGATTATATATTGAGGTTGAGAAAGCTTAGCTTGAAGTGTGAGCCTCCACTACAGGAACATCATGTAATTGAGATCCTACTCAAAAGCAACAAAATACAGGTATAGATCTTAAAGAAACATTGGATGAAAATAAAATTGATTGGCATAATAAATTGCTAGAAGCTTTAAGGGCCTATCGAACAACTTTCAGAACTCCTACTTAATGTACACCCTACCAATATGTATACGGGTCTGAGGTCTTACTTCCACTAGATGTTTAGATATTGTCTTTTAGAGTTTCCATCACCAAACTAGTTATAATAGAAGAAAGTGCAAAGCTCAGACATGAAGAATTGGAAAGTCTCGATAAAAAGCGACTATAAGCGCAATAGAATTTAGAATTTTACCATAAGAGAATGGTACAAGCTTATGACAAATTAGTCTGCCCAAGGATGTTTAAATTTGATGACCTTTTTCTTTTTCTAGAAAGACCTATTCTTGCATGTCGCAGGATAGGTAGAAAATTTGAGCCAACTTGGGGAGACCATTTGTCGTACAAAAGGTCTATTGAGAAGGAGTCTACCAGATGGTGGATTTGTGAGGTGAGAGACCTACATTGTTAATCAATGGATGATATTTGAAGACATAATATATAAATTAACATTATTTGAAATAAGACTTTAAGATTTTGATTGTTTTGAGGTTATTTGTTTGGCCAATTATCTGTGACTGGGTCAAAAATTTTGTAATAATTCAAACTCAATAAAATAAAAACTTTTGATGTTGCATACATTGATGTTCTCCTTTCTGTTTTAAGTCAATATTCTACTAATATATATAATCTTCTCACGCATGTAAATGAAAATTATATATATTATAATCTTCTCACCCATGTAAATGAAAATTCTGTGTAATAAAATGTTTTGTTCTGTTCATGTTCCTGCTAAAATTTGATGTACTCATATTTTTTCTATCAATTGAAAAAAAAATGTCAAGACAAAAGCTGATTTTTGCTTTCAAGGATGGTTGAAATCTCGCACTTAACGAAGAAACGACAGCTTGGGGTGGCATCATAGATTTCAAAATAGACTTCAATCTAATTGACATGGACAAAAGGGTCTCCTGATGGACGTGGTCAGTCATCGAGAGAAAAAAGGGCTACCATTTTAGTTTAATATCATCACTAAAGAGGATTCCTCGTTGAAGAGGAAGAAAATGACAGTGCAAAAAATCCAATGGAAGGGACTAGTCACCTGTCTTCCATGATAACTTCGCCAACAGGACATCTAGCTAATGCTGATGAAGAGAGACTACAAAATCCACCTTTTAAGAAGAACTCAACATAGAAATACTAATCATCGCAAACACAGAGAATTTCTACGTGAAGAGAAAAGACGCCTGAAAGAGGCAGAAAACTTACGTATCCCAATTCATGAGGGGAAAATCTTTTATCCTTGCATGAGAAAGACTTTTACAAATCCGCCTGCTACAGAGGGCGAGTTCGAGTTTCCAGCAGAATAAAGACAATCTGAAATATCAGATGAAATTTACAAGGGTTTCCATATGTGCAACGTCAAAGTTCTTATTCAAGCATCTAATGGACGAGCATCCGTGGAATGCCCGACATGCAATTTTCTCCACTTAGACCATTACAGTTCTTTTGATGAGTTCATAGCCACCGACACGAGACATCAGAAGCCAGTTTACTTGGATTATGAGTCATATATTTCATTGTCAATGGAACCAAGTTAGACGTGGTATCCTACATATGTGGAGATGACAGAGCCGCCCCAACGATCTCAGAGGATCTCCACAATAGAATTGGAAAAGATGAACAGAGTTAAAAGATGAGAATTTGAATTCGACGATACAATGAAAATTTTTCAGTATACTATAAGGTCTAGATTTGTACTCCATCAACTTTTCTGATAATGAAGAAAGAAGTATTCTTGACTGTGTATTCGACCTGAGGGATAGAGGTCCAGCTGGTCTTCTGATGGAAAAAACTTATTCAAAACCACGATAATGAATTCGTGGAAAACGCAAAATAACCATCCAATGTGGTTTTTACTACAATTTCACCAAGGATAGGCAAGGAAATCCCCAGGGATCTTAAGACATGACAAGGTGGATCCTTTACCTCCCACAATAAAATGGATGATTAAAAAGATGGTCAATTGGAGCGTGTTGCCAGTGGACTGCTTTCCAAACAGTTGTATCATCAACATTTATGAAGAAGGAGAATGTATTCCCCCATATATAGATCACCATGATTTTGTCAGAACTTTCTGCTTGGTCTCTTTCATGAGTAAAAGTGAAATTTTGTTCACGAAAGAAATCCATGTTGCCGGACCTGGTGAGTTCAGAGGATCATTTTCAATTCCGCTGCCGGTGGGTTTGATACTAATTTTGAAGGGAAAAGGAGCTGACCTCGCTAAGCACTGCATTCAAGGGGTATGACACTACAGAGTTCCCATTACATTGAGAAGTATGGATGTCATGAAGATGCCATATGGATTTCGACCGGATCTAGAATTGGAGGAGCTACAACCATACCAGCTATGAGATGGTTGTTTTTCTAAGTACACATAAAAAGAAATTCTTGTACTGGAGTGTGGCTTAGTAGGTCAACTTGATCAAGAGCTCATCCCACAGAGAACAAACAGATAGTTTTTTAACATCTTTTGTAATGCACCAGAGTAGCATATAGGATATTTATTCAGCATATGATTTTTCAAGTGTGTTCAGAATGATTTTCTCTTTTCATGTTTTTAGGATGTATTCAGTCTATAACACCTATTTGACGCAGATTAATGAAATTTCTTTCAGATTTCAACATATTTGTCAAATTTCTCTTTTGTATGATGGATAAAAAGACGTAGAAGCATTCGTTGGTTCTAAACTACAATGAACAAAGAACAAAACAATAAAAAAAATTTTATGTAAAAAAATTGAATAAAATGTTCTTTTGAAAAATTAACCAACAAAAATTAAATTTTAAAAAATATACTTTAATAATTAAATGTGATAAAGACAACAAGAAAAGAAAATAATAAATTTGCTGAGTTTGTTTCTCTCAAGTTCGAGGTTTCCTACTTTTTGCTTGTGCAGCACGACTATCTTAGTCTGCACCAATTTCCTCACACTCTCCATGGAGTTTCACACTCTGCACAAAATCTTACAAATTTTCCTTACTAAAGTCAATCTTCACATGCCACATATCTATGATTTTAACACCACAAATTCTCTATACTATTTTCATGTTGTTCTTGGGGTCAGTACCTAAATTATGATCCCTCATTTCGAGGTCGGCAGCTAAATTTTGATTCTCCTGTCAATGTATGCTTAGACGTCTTATTCCCACATACACTTTTAGGGTCAGTACCTAAATTTTGATCCCCCCTTTTGAGGTCGGTTCCTAAATTCGAATTCTCCTTTCTGGGTAGGCTTAGACGTCCTATTCTACACTTTCTCGGTTAGTACCTAAATTCTCATCCCTCATTTCAAGGTCGGTACCTAAATTTTGATTCTCGTTTTGGGGTAGGCTTAGATGTTGTATTCTTATCTAAACTTTTGGGGTCAGTTCATAAATTCTCAAAGCCTTCTTTCGAGGACGGTACCTAAATTTTGATTCTCGTTTTGGGGTTGGCTTAGAAGTCCTATTCTTATTTATACTTTTGAGGTCAGTACCAAAATTCTGATCCTTTCTTTTGAGGTTTGTACTTAAATTTTGATTGTCCTTTCATGGTAAGCTTAGACTTCCTATTCCCAACTACAATTTTGTGGTAAGCACCTAAATTCTGATTCTTCGTTTTGAGCTCGGTACCTAAACTTCAAGTCCCTTTTTGGGTTTGCCTTAGACGTCCTATTCCCATCTATACTTTTGGGGTCAATACCTAAATTTTGATCCCTCTTTTTAAGGTTAAAACCTAAAATTGATTCTCTTTTCTGAGTAAGTTTAGACATCATATTTTCAAACACTGAAAAGTCATCCATAAAGACTTCAATCCCCTTTTCAATGAAATCACAAAAAATGCCATCATACATCTTTGAAATGTAATAGGGGCATTAAATAAACCAAAGGGAATTCTTCTAAAATCAAAGTAAATAAAGTACCATAAAAGTTTTTTTTCTCTTGATCCTTAAGAGATATTTAAATTTGGTGATAACCAGTATATCCATCCAAAAAACAAATGTATTTATGCCCAGCTAGACTATCCAACATTTAATCAAGAAAGGGTAATGGAAAATGATCTTTCTTAGTGGCAAGATTTAATTTTCAATAATTAATGCATATTCACCAATCTGTAACTTGTCTAGTGGGTATTAACTTATTATGTTCATTCACATTTATCGTTACTCCTTTCTTAGGAACGTAGTGAATTCGACTAACCTATGCACTATCTGAAATAGTGTAGATAATTCCAGCATCTAACCATTTTAAAATTTCTTTCTTTACAAATTTTTTCATAACAAGATTCAGTCTCCTTTGAGGATCAGCCCTTGGTTTGTAGTTCTCTTCTATATGAATTATATGCATACAAATTGAAGGACTGATTCATTTAATATCAGCAAGTCTCCATCCAAAGGCTTTCTTAAATTTTTTCAAAATTGTCATCAACCTTTCTTCTTCTTCCATTGTTAATTTTGAGGAAATTATAACTGCTAAAGTGGAGGAATCTCTTAAAAAGTCATATTTTAAATGATCAGGAAGTAACTTCAACACAAGTTCTGGAGGTTTTTCGATAGATGGACAAAATGATTTATCTTAGTCTATCGTTTCCAAAATTTCAAAACCTTCTCGAGCATAGTTTGAATCTTCCTTAAAAAGATCTTCACATTCATTTAATTCATCTTCTTGCTCATGTTCTAAATTGTGTGCTTCAGCTTTTTCTTCATAAGTTATTTTGAAATGGCAATCACTTAGATATCTTATAACACCCATTCTAAAACATTCATCATCTTTACCTTTTGTAGGGTATTTCATTGATCCTGCATGTTAAAAGTAACAGTTTGATCATTGACGCGCATTATTAATTCCTTTTTCTACTCATCTATCATTGCTCTTCCTGTGGCTAGGAAAGGTTCCCCCAAAATGATAGGTATCTCTTTATCTTCCTCCATTTCTAGCATAAAGAAATTAACGGGAAAGATAAATTGATCCATTTTCACTAGGACATCTTTTATAACTCCTTTAGGGTATGTTATCAAACTATATGCTAACTGCAAAGTTACAGTGGTAGGGGTTATTTCTCCTAATCCCAATCTTTTAAATGTTTATAATGGCATAAGGTTAATGTTTTCACCTAAATCACATAAAGCTTTCCCATAAAATTTGTCTTTTATTACACATGGAATTGTAAAGCTACCAGGATCTTTAAGCTTTTCAGGAAGCTTCTTCTGAGTTATCATAGTGCACTCCTCACTAAGTGCAACAACCTCATTATCTTCAGACTTCCTTTTTCTGTTGAGAATATCCTTAATAAACTTTACATAGCTCGGCATTTGTTCTAAGATTTCAGCAAATGGAATATTAATTGTAAGCTTCTTAAATATTTCTAGAAATTTTGAAAATCGGTTATCCAACTTCTGCTGACGAAGTCTCTGAGGAAATGGAGGTGGTGGTTTCTCCAAATCAATTTTCAGTGGAGAAATCGGTCTTTCAGAATCTTTTGGAGAGTCCTCTTTTGATTCTTCAATTTCTTCTCTCTTTACTTCAATTTCCTTTTGAACCCTACCTTCAAACTCTCTCTCGCTTCTAATTTTAATGTCCTTTACTTACTCTTTATTCTAGTCTTTTTTATTTGATTTAGTATTACTAGGAAGTGTTCCTTGGGATCTATTACTTAATGAATTTGCAGTTTGCCCAACTTGATTCTCAATATTTCTAATTGTAGCTTCTTGACTTAAAAATTGATTTCCCATTTGTAACACCACTTTTTCTATAGATCACTTATTCTCCTTAAATTGTGTATTACTATTGAAACCTGGAGGATAAGTATATATATAAATATTATTCCCTTGGTTGTTCCAGTTTCCCAATGAGTTTACTTGTTTGTTCCTCTAATTGTTGATTATTACCACCCGAGTTGTTATTCCAGTTAAAATCGGGATGTTTCTTCCAACTCGGGTTATAATAATTTAAATATGGGTTATTCTGTTTGTTATTTATGGGATTCAAATTTTTTAATGATGCTTGAGAATCTGTCATTTGGCTTAATGAATTCTCTTCAATCATGGAAATTGGTTGATAAAAATTCATTTGAAATTGGTCTAACTTCATTGAAATCGCAAAATTTTTATTTGCTAACATGGTAAATGCATCAGTTTCAGAATAATAGCTATTTTCTTAGGATTCACCCTATCAAAAGGCCATTAAAAACAATTGGTAGTCATTTCTACAATTAAAGCATAAGCTTCATGAAATAGTTTTAACATCAATGAACTACCAACAGCGGCATCAATAATCGATCTAAGAGATCCAACTAATCCATTATAAAAAGTTTGAATTGTTAAACAATATTGTATAGCCTGGTGTGAACACTTTCTTAAGAGTTCTTTAAATCGTTCACATGCTTCATAAATAGATTCCCCTTCAAACTGATTAAAAGATGTAATATCATTTCTAAGCTTTACAATTTTTTATGGTGGAAAATATTTAGCAAGGAATTTTTGTGCTGAATCACCCCAAGTTCTTATAGATCCAGGTGCTAATGAATTCAACCACATCTTAACTTTATCCCTCAGTGAGAAAGGAAATAACCTAAGTCTTATGACATCATCAGATACACCATCGTATTTAAATATAGTGCATAATTCTAGAAAATTAGCAAGATGTAAATTTGAATCTTGAGTTGGTGATCCCCCAAACTATTTATTTGATATCATTTGGATAATAGTAGGCTTAAGCTTAAATGAATTAGCCACTATAGTAGGTTTTTGAATACTAAAATGAAGTTCTTCTACAGGAGGGTTGACATAATCTCTTAAAGGTCTAAACACTTGTTGAATTTAAGCATTTAGATTGTTCTAGTCTGTCATTTCTGTAATTTTTTTATATTTTTCAAGATTTTTAATATCTTTAGTTTTTTTTATTTTTCTAATAGTTCTCTCTAATTCAGAATCGTAAGGCACTACTCCTTCAGAACCTGAACTATGCATACAATAAAATATACTAAAAAAAATAAACACACTCAAAATAAGATACAATAACTTTCAAAGTTTAAATAAAACTTTCTAAAAAAAGAAATTTAATTTTAAAATCTATTTCTGCCCAGCAACGGCGGAAAAAACATGATCCCGACTTACTGCTTATATGCAACAGTATTACAATAATTTTGATTACATTTTTCACTTATATTTTCTTATTTTGCAACAAAACCAAAAACTTAATCCTGAAGAAAAATAAGAATTTAAATTTTAATTTATATATATTGAGATACTACGCAAGTACACATATCGTTATCAAATCATATAGGACTTTTTTATTAAGACCCGAATATTAAATCCATAGGGAGATTATGCAATATACACTTTTAGAAACTTTCTATTTTTAGAAAGACAGTTATTTAAACTAAAAATGATTTTTGCAGTAATGAAAATTTAAATATTTCTGGTATTTTCAATATTTTGATAGAACAATGACAATTTAAAAAGATAAGTAGAGTATTTACAGAAGAAAAGCACTAAAAATGAAAAATATCTTTCTTCTTATCATGAATCAGAAATAAGTAATAGGAATTTTGTTGTGGAATTATGCAAAATATTTTGTGTCAAATAGGACCAATAAAATTCTTTACCCTTACTAGAGATGCTATAAAAAACATTGGTTAATTTAAAGTTTAAATAGTTATGGAGACCGGCTAGGCAATGAAGATACTAGCTCTCACTCTAGAGTTTCCTTGATTCCCTCCACCTGGGGGCTAACATTCTCGTATTAGAACCTAAAACAATAAACCAAGTTGGGGGTTTTATCCTGTCACTTTAAAGTCCTCCAACTCTTCACCCTTCAATGAATATTTTCCTATTTATTTGCACTCAATCATATGAACCACATTCTCATTCATACAACCTCAAGTGATCCTTTCCAATTGTTCACTGAGACAATACCAGCCCAGTTCTTACATGTTCTCACAAAAAAATTTAACATCTAGATTGACCAAATCAAGAAGTAAATGAAGTGCATGGATTTAAATTATCACAACTTCTTCCAACATTAAAGATCAATACTCTCAACAACTTCCATCCAACACTTAATTACTTATCATTTTAAGAATAAAGATAAAGAAAACTACTCAGAATCTATGGAGAAAATAAAACCACACTTTAATTTAAAAGTAGAAATCATTGTTAAACTAACAATAAGTATCAATTTAATTTAAAAGTAGTCTAAAAGAAAAGATAAAAACTTATCTCAAGTCCTCCACCAAACTCTTGAAGTTCCTTTGAATTTCTTCTCTTTTACAACACTCTCAATATAAAAACTAAAATAAAAAGGATAAAATAAATATGTGGTGCCTGAAAATCTCTTCGAACTAACTCCTTAATTCAAGAACTTTCAAAACTCTATTTTTAAGCACACTTTCAAAGACTCAATCTTCATTCTTTAATAAATCTCCAAAAAGTGCATTGGTATCTCTTCAAAATATGTCTTGATTCGACGTATTTCTCCAAGAGATGCCTCCTTTTGTAATAATTTTCATCTATGGTGGTTGTAACCACCTATTAAGCTAATGGGTGCCTCAAAAACCTCTTCAAAATTTGCAAAAAATTGAATTTACTCATCCAATAACTGCCACTGGTGCTTAAGCGCAGGGCCTCTTGCGCTTAGGCGTGGCATTCCCTATTTAACCGGTGCTTAACTGCCGGATCTAGTGCCTAGGCACCAAAACACTCTTGCTCAATTTTCTCATATTTACTCCAAATTTAATCCTTTTTCACTTCTTTAAGCATTTTCTTGCCTTTTTACTGGTACCTAAGAAAAACACACATAAATACCTTCTATTAAAGCGCAATATCTCAAAAATAGGTATAAAAATGCGTTAAAAAATACTATATATTTTAGGAGTATCATACATCTTTTTTCTTGTATGCATGTTTAAGAAAACAAGGTCTCCTTGCATGTAAAAACTAAAACTAAAAATTAAATAAGATAAAATTCACCACCATAACATTTAAAAAATAATAAAAAATAAAATCACAAAACAAAAACTGCAACTAAATTAAAATGTCACTATTGGATGATTGTGAATCCATCGGAGGAGGTAACCTACTGTTACTAAAGAGACTTCCCATAGTCTAAATGAAAGTATGAAACTCATTAAGTTGAGTTTAGAAAATTCATTTGGACTAAGTGAATCCAAAAGAAAATAGTGGTGTCGGAACGAGGGAACCATAGGATCGTAATCAGTGTCACTCTAATCAACTTTAACATTCCCCATAATATTTAAATAATCATTACCTTAGGAAACACTTGATTTGACAATGACTTAACACATTAGAAAAATTAAACTTGCTACAATGAGGAGCATGGAGCTAACATTCTCGGCAGCACGACCATCTCCAACAACAAAACATGTCAACATCATTTAAACCATTCCTTAGAATTAAACAACAAGCTATAGGATTTTGAGGTTGTTTGCCTATGGTGACATAAATCCTCACATCTTTAGGCCTTTGTGTAGCCCTGCTATACAATATAAGCCCTAACACGTTTTAGGATTCTGAGGTTGTCATTCGTTACTACATAAATCCTCATATCTTTTCAGGCTATTTGTGTTATTATTTCACACAAATGTAAGCAAAAATTAATAAATTTGGCAGGATAAAACATTTAAATATTCTCATCTAAATTAAAACCAAACCATAGAATAGCTTGGGAAGTCATCGAGGCTCTTCTCAAGATCTGTGACATCCCCTAGGCTCCCTTCCTTTGGATTCCAAAAACAAAAGTTTCAAATTTAAGTTATTCCCAATTCACACCTCTTTGTCCGATCTCGTTGAAAAGTCATATCCCTTTGAACTTCTTGAAGATAATATCCCCTGATTTTTATCGTGATTTATCTTAGGTGACTTCAGTTATATTAGATGTAATTAACTATAAGGGCTTTCCTTTATAGGTAACTTACAAGAACCAAGTTTAATATAAACCCTATTAAAATTTTCATGTTAAATAGAGGAACTTGTCGGCTTAGAAAAATGTTTTTTGCCGATCAAACAGATGTCATATACTTCTTACTTTATTTGATTGAGTCTCACCCTCAAAGCTTATGTTTATCTCTTTGGATAGATACAAAGCTTGAAATGTTGTGCCCTTTTATCTAAACTTTAAAATATAAGGGATCAGTTTGATTTCATATTTTTCTAAAATTCTATATATATATATATATATATATATATATATATATATATATATATATATATATATATATATATATATATATATATATATATATATAT
>NEWO01000325.1:43979-77860 GCA_003013225.1 Phalaenopsis aphrodite | reverse complement strand
ATATATATATATATATATATATATATATATATATATATATATATATATATATATATATATATATATATATATATATATATATATATATGTAGGTAAATTAAAATGTCTCTCTGAAGCGGGCGACGAGATTCTGATTTTGTTGAGCAACAGCTTCCATAGGATGACAACCCCCTAAAAATAGTGCTGACAAGACTACTACCCTCTAAAAAGAATTTAAATTTCCATAAATTCAACACTTTTGAATTCAAAAACATGTTTATTGATCCAAGAGACACATCCCTTAATAAAATAACCGTCCAAAGTGTCAAGATGCGTTGAATCACTCGATGGGATTTTTAGAACAAGTGTCCCTTTTGAAATTTGCACAAAATTCATGTTCATCTGCCTTAATCAACAAAAACTTGTCTCTAGCACTCGTTCAGGCGCTTCATGCGCCAATTTACTTTAGATCTCATTGTTTTTGGGTTTTGGCACTTCTGGCACCAAATCTGGTGCTTTTGGCACTAGATATCTAGCAAATGGCACTTTAGACGCCCATTCTGTAACTTTAGGTTCCAGCTCATTATTAATTGGCTTTAGATGCTAGTTCTGGCGCTTTAAGCGCCAGAATCTCAAAATTTGTTATTTTGGCTCCAAATTTTTTTCTTTTTACTAATTTTCCCCAAATGCCTAAAATTGATATACTTGCAATAAAAATATGTTAATAGTCTTCTTTAAAGTGCAATATCACCAAAAAATAGCATAAAATGTATACATAAAATAACAAATAATTTTAGTGTACAAAAATCCACCAAACTTAAATGTTACTTGTCCTCGAGTGGCACTTTTACTACATAGAAGCATATTAATTAGAATAGTGATTAACTTATAACTTCTATACTTTAGTTTAATAAATAAAATAGTAAAATTTAAAAAAAATCTTTAATAACTTAGATTTAAACTCTAAGTCTAAAAGTACTTAGTAATCAAATTTAAGATTTATGAATCTCTGTTTTTTTCAAAAAAAAAATGTAATTTATCATATCAAGGATACTTAGAACTTTCATATGAAAAACAACTTCGTGAAAATTTTACTAGTAATGCTACTAATAACCCAGTACAAGTTTAGAAAATGTAATAAAGCCTTTTTCTTGAGTTGTTTCAAGTGAAGCCAAATTTTAATTAAGCATCTCCTCAAGTTTCTGTTCACTCATTTTTCTTTAATTTTCTTCTTTTATTCATTTCCCTCTTTTTATTAATAATTTTATCAATCATTTCTTTTTTTTCTTTTTCAAGTGAGGATTATTATATATAGATAGTCTTTAATGATTTTGAACGTCATCATCCTCTTCTTAAATTTAAAACTTTTTACCTTTCTTCGCTTTATAAATTCATATTAGTTTATGATTTTTTATAAAGTTCCATTCTTTTCTACTTACATGAAGCTCTAAAATTCTCAATACTTAAAAAATACAATTTTCTTTACTTTAAATAGAAAAACATAGTCTTATCCTTTCATACCAAATATCTTTAACATAGAATTGACCTTCATTATTAAAAACTTTTACTTAAATGTACCATAATATTTACAAACATAAGTATAATTATTTAAAGTTAAATCCTAATATATCAAGTAATTTTAAATTAATTTTAAAATTATAGTTAATTGAGGACAAAAAAATTTAGTTTATTTCTTTTTTCTTAAAAAAAAATTCTTTCTCCCAAAATTAAATTTTTAAGTAATTAAAAATGTGTTAGTACAAAATTTAGTTTGTGAAATAAAATAGTAAATACGTAATCTAACCTGTCGACGATTTTTAAGTATGAAAATGGGTTATGGCATACTGCAGTTACTAACTTTAAAATTTATACGAGCATTAAATCATTAAATGAAACAAAATATATATTTTAAATAATTTGCTAAAAATTAAAAGCAGAAACAAAAAGTGAAAATACTAAAAATGCAGAAAAAATAAAAATCTTATGTTTCTATTACAGTTCATGTTACAACATTAAAATAAAAATTCTTACTACAACAGTTTTAAAGAAAATACATAACAACACATTCAAATTAACAAACAACATCAAACAAACTAACTAAACTCCTAAGAATATCAATCTTCATCCCCTTCCTCATCATAGTAATAATCCTCATCATAATAATAATAATCATCATCATCATCTTCTTCTTCTTCTTCAGCTTCTTCTTCTTCATCTTCTTCTTCTTCTTCATGATCCAGAGCATAAGGTGTGAAGCTGCGGCAAGTTGGAAATCCACATTATACTCACCCCTAAAATATTTAACCATACCCTCCTCATACGTTATATCATGTTGAACTCTTCTCTGCTTATATTCATCATTGTAAGAATTTCTTGCTTACATTCCTCATGTCCAATTACGTTTATTAACAATATCCATTTGTTGAATCATGAGTTGCTCCATGATATTTCCATATAAAGCAGAGCGAGAAGTAGATGCCCATGCAACTGATGTTGAGGGTTTATTTCTACATCCACTCATAGACTCAATCAATGATTCAACAATTTGAATCTTATGCTTGCTAGTTTGATTTTGTTGTTGCAGCTTTTTCTCATTTCTATGGGACTATACTCCCGATTGTTCACTTAAAGTGAAAATCAAGACAGAGAACCCCAAAACACTAGTCGTATCATTACTAGCTATACTCCGAGCATGATGAACTATAAGAGCACCAACATCTATTGCCTTCATTTTCTGAATGCAGAAGTTTAGCAGAGCTCTATCTTTTCTCACTTTGCTCAGATGATTTATTGGTAGTAATTCAGTAGAGATGATGTGGTGCTATACCTTTGACTGAATAGTCATCATGGAAGCAGAAAAGTTAACTTTCTTATTATTTTTAATATCAGTCAGAAAGACAATCACTTCATCCAGTGATGATTCAGTCACCACAATTGCTGCATATTCACAATGAAATACATTCTTGAGTCCATAAAAAATATTAATCCTTTCTCTTGAAAAACTCAACTTGCTTAACCTCTCACCAGGATGTGATCCTTAGTAGTGAATCGCAAGTTGGCATAGAACTCCCGAGTTACAGGTACAATTGCTACTGCAGTGAAGTAGCCAAACCTCTCCCAATTTTTGGGAACAATCAACCTCTCGATCTTGCTACTTTGATTAGCAAATGCCAGTCCTTGGATCAATTTCATGGTTCCCATTTGAGTATTATAACAATGTTGGGTTTTAAAAATGATAAATTTTCTCGAGTCAAAATCTCTTGTCAGCTTCCCTCTTTTTACCCATAGATCCATTGGAATTTCTATGAAAATCAAAAAAAAATTCAAATAAATTACAAAATCAAAAGTATAACTCCGCAAGTAAGATTCTTCGGTAAGGAACTTTTTGCCATGGGTTATCTTCAAGCTTTTCCCTCTACAATCTAAAATATTAGATCTTCCATAATGTATGAAAATCACTGGTGAAAATAAAAACTTTCTAAGTTAAAGTGAAACTCTTACCAAGAGAAGATGAAATCTAGGATTTTTGTCCTTTGAAATCTTCTCTGACACGAACAATGTGAAGCCCTAGTTCACGATTTAGAGGTAGAACACAACCCAAGCAGTAAAAAAGGAGTTTTGCAGTGCAATTTTACTTTTTTTAAGCGAACTAAGAATTTTCGGGAATTTTGTGCTTCAGGCACCAATCTAGCGCATCAGGTACCAATCTGGTGCATTTGCACCAAATCTCTGTCAAATGGCGCTTCAGGCACCAACGCTTTAATTTTTCCAGATTTTGCTTTCTCAGGAAATCTTTTGTGTACCGCTTTACGTCAACCTATAATTAATTCAAATAAAAATTTATACTCATAATTAAACACAACTCTTACAACTAACTTTAATAAACAACACAGAACTCATCTTTATATATAGAATTTGCGCTATTATAAACTAATAATTTTCAAGCCAACAAACTATAATTCAGTGTCCAAAGCATATCAAACATCCTAACACAGAAATCTAAACATCAAAATACCAAGCTCAAACACAAATATAGTTCAACAATGAAAGTAAATTCACTCCAACACAACATAATAACATAAGAAAACTATATTAAATGAAATTTTCTCTGCATAAAGTAAGTTCATATATCTTCTTCTCTCTCGTCCTCCTTGATATCTCCCATGGATTGATAGTGTACGTACAAGTTGTGGAAAGGTCAATAAGGAAATTCATCAGTTGAATTATTCTCAATCCAAGCATGTTTGTTGAACATACATACCAAACCATCTTCAATACAACCAGTATGTTCAAAATGAACCTTTAGTCTTCAGTTCAGGTGATCCAACATTTCAAAAACATTCCCAGTTGCATGCATAAGGTTATGTACCACTTTTTATATTTTTCTTGTTCTTTTTTAAAAGTATGTTTGAACTGAAGTAAGGCTGCCTTTTGAAACGTTTTAAGTCATTTTCATCACCACGTCACTTCAGGCGCCAATTTTGGTGCTTTAGTCACCAGTTCTCTGGAATGTGGCACTTCAAGCACCAATCTAGCACATTTGGCACCAGTTCCAAGAAAATTCACCATTTCTTTTTTGGTCCAATAATTTTTCAGTTCTTTCATAAAATTAGGTAAATGAAGATGTTTCTAAATATCTTCTTAATTTCAAATTTCTTAAATACACAAAATCTATAAATATATGTTAATTATTCCAAAAAAAAACATATAAACAAAATAAACAATGTTAAATGTGGGTTGCCTTCCATAAAGCGCTTAGTTTAATGTCGTTAGCCCAACATTCCCAGTCTTTATTCTAGGTGACCCAACATTACAGTATCTTTAAAAACTGGTCTTTGACCATCAAAATATGGTTTCAATCTGTGCTCATTCACTTTAAATATCCTTCCAATCTTGGGATCTTCACTATTAACAGCTCCAAAGGGATAGACTTTTACAACTTTGAATGGCCTTTTCCGCCTAGACTTCAGTTTTCCAAGAAATAATTTCAATATTTTATTGTATAATAAAACTTCCTATCCAGGCTCAAATTCTTTTCTTATTATCCTCTGATCATGCCATTCTTTCATTATAACTCCTAGCATTATCGTAAGATTCATTTCTAATTTCTTCAAGCTCATTCAATTACAACAATCTTCTCTTACCAACATATTTTAAATTGAAATTAACCTTAATAGCCTCATAACCTTTATCTTCCAATTCTACCAGTAAGTAACAAGTCTTCTCAAACATTTATCTATCTGGGGATATTCCTATAGATATCTTATAAACTATCAAGTATGCCCATAATGTGGTATTTAATATAACAGATCAATCCATTTTATTAAGATTCAAACTTTTTTCCAAATATATTTTAATTTCACTATTAGATAATTCTATCAAATCACTAGCCTAGGGATGAAAAGAAGTTACAATTTTATGTGTTATCTTATATTTTTCCATCATTCTTACATTTTTTGCATTCCTAAAATGAGATCCTCCATCGGTAATGATTACTCTTGGCATTCCATATTTGTAAAAATATTTTTAATTAAAAATTTTGAAACTCACCAAGCATCACATCGACATAAATCAATTTCTTTAATCTTTTTCGAAACATAATCTACAGCAATCAATATATACACATTTCCAAATGAATGAATAAATGGTCCTATAAAATCCAATCCCCATGCATAAAAAAGTTCAATTTCCAAATGAAATTTTAGAGGCATTTCATTTATTTTTTAAACATTATCTACTCTTTGACACTGATCACACACACACACACACACACACACACACACATATATATATATATATATATATATATATATATATATATATATATATATATATATATACATTTGAAAAGAGCTATTTATGGCTCCTTACAAGTTAAACATACAATAGAGTTATTAAACAGAAAGGGTAGATCACTCAGCCTACACCCAGATCTCTTACCCCATAAAGTTTTTACAACCATGCTCACAAAATGTAAGATAGATATCTAAGTAAAACATGGTATGTACCCCCCAGAAAAAAAATCAATCTCTATAGTGAAGATAAGGAATCGATGAGGTGTCCCCATGTAGTAGGAGAGCTAACTGATTATGAGGTATAGTCCCTACAGCAATCTCTTCAGTTTCCTTCCCCCTGACTGCCAAACTAGTGCTGGAGTGTTTCCATCTCTAAGAATGTGTTAGAAATGCACATCAACCTTAATCAACAGTCTTTTAATATTATTGTGCCACCAAACGAGGTTCCATGGAGCAGCTTCAACATTTTTTAGAATTCTGATGCAGCTAGTAGAATCAAATTCTATCACCAACTTAGAGATGTTACATTGTTTGGAAAGGTAGATAGCCTAGATGATGGCTATCATTTCAGTTTCAAGTGCATCATTAGCCCAAGTAGGAGATTAAAAGTAAAAAATGCACTTTCCTTGACAGTTCCTAATAACTCCTCCCACACCAGCATCCTCCTTAAAGAAACTTCCATCAGTATTAGCCTTCAGCCATCCCTTTAGTGGGGGGTCCAAAGGACCAAAGTAGGCTTGCTTATATTCATATTAATACCAAAGGGCATCCAAATTTGAAAAATATTGGGAAACTTCTGATGCACTATAATCTTTTGCAGATAGGAAGTACAATTTAAAACCACTGCCTTATCCAAAGGTTTCACATTTTTCTTACTTAACTTAGTTTCTGCACATCCAAATGAACCAGGCAACTACACAAGGAATGATTATCATTTTAGCTTCCAGCCACTCCTTCCAGAATTCCAAAAAGTTTTACCAACTTACTTTCAGAGTATCAATTCTAAGCTGATTCAACAGACCAGACTAAACCCTTTGGGAGAAACTACAGGAGAAAAATAAATGTTACAGACTTTCTTCATCCATACTACACAGCTAGCAGCAAGAGGGACCCCTAAGCCCTTTAAATTTCAAATTATCGTCACAAGGTAGGAAATATTTCCACAACCTCTAGCAAAAAAAGGACATTGAAGGTGTCAACCACTTCCCCCAAATAAATTTTCCCCACATAAGAGGTTGTCAATGATACAATTGTTGGAAAATGTAAGCTGAAAGTTTTTGTGAGGGAACCTGTCTAGTGAAGATTCTATCTTTTTCTCCAGGATTGATTTTAGTTTTCTTTACCCAATACATTTGCTCTTCAGTTAAGATGGTTGCCAGCAAATTGCAGTTCCATTGATTTGCAATCCAGAATTCCTTCACTTTAGTTTCAAAGTTTGGATTGGAGGTGTCAATTTTTTCCCCAGTCCAAATCCATTTATCTAGCCAGAAATTAATTTTTCCTTCTCCAAGTTCCCAAATAAACAAATCCTTAGCTTGATTCCTCACCTCCAAAAGTTTAGTCCACAGCCTGAAATCCCCAACTTTCTTCTCAGCCAAGTTAGGGTGTACAGTTCTACAGTAGTTCCCCTTCATAAACAAAGCCCAAAGGCTATCTTAGGCTCTAAACTTTATCCAGAGTTTACAAAGATTAATGACACTGAGATGCTAAAAATCCTTAAAGCCTAAACCACCTGCATGTAGAGGCTTACACAATTTATGTCAAGCTAACTAGTGAAACTGTTTCTTCTGTCCAGCCTAAAGAAATTTTTTAAACATTCAGCCTAACTTTATCTGAGTCCCCTTCTTCATAGTGAACATCTGAAGAGCATAAGAAGGGATAGAAGTTAAGATGCTTTTGAGAAGAGTGATCATACCCCCATTTGATAGGAAGTAAATTGTCCAACATTGAAGTTGTTTCTAAATTTGATCGATTACCCCCATTGAATTGAGCTTGTTTAGTTCTCCCTATCATTAATTGAACTCCAAGATAATTGATAGATAAAGAGGCCAAGCTAAATCCAATGTGCTGGGTAATCCATTGCTTAATCTTTGGAAGAGTATGAGAGCTAGCAAAAATTTGACATTTCTGTTTGTTAAGATACATACCAGATGATCCTTGGAAGTGTTTAAGTACTTAATTGAGAGACTTCAATGCATTATTGGTAGCCTTAGAGAAAATGATTATATCATCTGCATAGGACAGATGACTCACACTAATATTGGATCTGTGCTGATAGTCCAAATGTGGGGAAGATAGAAACTTTTGATTAAGAAGCCTAGAAGGATAATCCATAGCCAAAATAATGATAGTAGGGGACAAGGGATCTCCTTGTTTAATTCCCCTAGTGGCTTTGAAGAAACCTTGACTCTTGTCATTAATTAAGATAGAATGGTTGTTGCAAATGAGCCATCTTCTAATCAGATTGACAAAGACCCCAGAGAAGCCCTTAGCATTCAAGGTAGCCAAAATAAAATTCCAGTTATATGTGTCATAGGCTTTTTGAATATCAAATTTCATAATGAGATTACTGCCTCTACATTTTCTATCCAGATCCAGTAGCAGTTCCTGAGCCAAAAAAATGTTATCAGATATTTGCCTTCCTTTCACAAAAGCCACTTAATTCTTGCTGATAAGCTGCTGAAGATGAGGTTGAAGTCTGGTGCTGATAATCTTGCTGATAACTTTAGAAATGACGTTAGTTAGGCTGATTGGTCTAAAATCTCCCAATCTGATCCTGCTGGAATTTTTTGGAATCAAGGTTATAATGGAAGCAGTAAAGTATCTAGGGGGATCAATACCTCTAAAGAAGCTTTGTACAACATCAACAAACTCCCCATAGATGATATTCCAAGTGGCTTTATAAAATTTTGCAGTGAAGAAATCAGGGCAGCTACCTTATGGTCATCAGTAGAGTCCAAGGCAGCTTTAATTTCACCTTCCAATGGAGTGGTATTTAGATTCAGATTCTGGACATAATCTTTGCAATCAGAGACTTTTTCCATCTTAATTTGAGTTCTAAAAGGCGACTACTCCTTAAAGATATTTGGAAAGTAATTTACAGCATCTTGGGCAATATTCTCAGCATCAGTCAGCATAAGGCCAATAGAATTTTGAGTAGATAAAGTCATGTTGTTTTTGCTTCTAAAGTTAATGCAAGCATGGTAATAACTTGAGTTTCTATCTCCTTCAATAAATTTGGTAACAGCAGCTTTCTGCTTCAAAAAACATTTTGTGTAATTGGTATGGAGTAACAACTCTTCATTAGCTTTATGGAGGTCAACTTCAGAAATCATACCCCTTTGGAAACTGTCTTCCATGTTAAGCACTTTACTTTGAGCTTTAATCAAGTTCTCATGTATATTAACAATAGTGTCCCAATTCCACTTCCTCGGCTTTGCTGCCACCTTCTTTTGGAGTTTCCACAGATTTATCCAGAGATTAGTATCACCTTCAGACCTCCAAACCTTACCTACTACTTCCATAAAATGAGGGCGGAGACTCCACATGTTTTGAAACCTGAAAGGAGCTTTATATGGACTTTCAGCATTTTGGATTATGCACAAGGGAGGCCTATGGTCAGATCCTGCCATAGCCAAATGAGAAATGACAGTGAATGGGAAGGTTTGAACCAATTTTGAGTTACCAAGCACTCTGTTGAGTCTTTCCCACATGGAACTCCTTCTCCAAGTTAAGTCAGGACCTTGATACATCAAATCAAATAATTCAGCCTCAGAAAGAAAGCCATTAAATCTATTCATGGCAGAAACAATAAGTGGCCTACCTCCTCTTCTTTCAGAAGGAGAAGAGATACAGTTTAAGTCACCCCCAAAAATCTAAAAGGAGTTTAGAGACTGGCCAATTTAAGTTTACTCAGTCCATAAGGTGGATTGATTAAAGGCAAGACTGCTAGCATAAATAAAGGTGGCATATCCAATTTGAGCTCCAATATGGAATTGGATGTTAACAAATTAGGAATGGTTTAACAACACAGACCATTGAATTTCAGTTCTTGCAAAAAGCCAAATTTTATTATTAGTATTGGAGAAATGATCAAATTGGGGGAAATTTTTCTGAATTTTATGGGATTTTTTAGTAACCAATGGTTCAAGAATGGCAAAACACCACACTTTATGAATTCTCACCAAATTTTTTAATCTCTTTAGAGAGGAGGGGTGAGCAATACCCCTAATATTCCAAACAAGGAACTTAATCATTATGAAAAGATCCTCCCTTTCCCTTTAGTCTTAGGAAGGTGATGCACATTAGAAGGTCCCTCCATAGGCTGTTTATTTTCAACTTTAGCTTTTTTTCTTTTTGTGGCTTCTTTGGACTTGCCAATCTTCAGTTAGAACATCTGCCAGACTATTGATAGTATGATCTTCAACCCTGGAAGGGTTTATGTTTAATAAGCTGTCATCTTGTATTATCTTTTCCTTTAAATTATTGTTAATGCATAGTTCTTCCTCTTCCTCCCCAACATTACTACTTGGCACAATCTCAATTATGTTATTTACCTCCACATCAGTAACATCAACACCCACAGTCAATTCAACAGCAGTCCCAACTCGCTTGGAAGTAGTCGTTCTAATCCCTTGAGTTACAATGTTGGCAATAGACAGGCTTTTGTTCCACAACTATCTTCTACCAGAAACCTTCCTCAGTAGTTCCAATCCAAACCCGATCGATATCAGGTAAAGTAATGTCCCTTTCAACCAGGACTCTAGCTCCAGCTGGTCTAGCCACATTATAAGTTGGGGCATCAATTTTCAGGGGGCAACCAAGCACTCTACTATTGCTGAACAACACATTCTGATGGAAATACAGAATTGGTGAATTAGGGAATTTGAAGCACATTGGAACTACAGGAGGTTCCTTTGTGGGATCAAACTTTGGAGTCCATTTCTGCAATTTCATTGGGACACCATTAATGTTCAAAGTCTGCTTTGCAAACACCCTTGCATAAACTTCTTCATTTAATAAGGAAATCAGAAGGTGCCTTCCAACTATTAAACCTAGTCTCCAAGCTCCTGTAAGTTTCAAATCCTCATATTACCTCCTTACCAAGTCCATCTTAGGGTGGCCATACTGAAACTTACCCACCAGAGTAAACTTAACTCTTTCATTAAATTCATAGATTTCTTGGGGAGAGAAGAGGAAGGCAGGTGCCCCTTCCTTCAACCCAAAAGGATTGACAAAAGGGAAAACCCCCTCCCAGTAGCACATCATGAAGACATTATGGGAAAACTAAGTGGTCAAAGGATTTATGCACTTCAACACCACTTCCAACAATATCAACAAAGGTTGCCTTGGTCCATTGGGCATTGGTATCAGCATCAATGGGGAAGGCCATTGAGGAAACTCAACCCAAAGAACCCAAGATTAGTAAAATGATGAAAACAGTAGCAGGACTCCAAAATATAAAGGAGCACAAAATAATATAGCTACAGAAAGGATGAAAGGACCAATACAGTTCCAAGGTTAAAACTCCAAACAGAAAGAGCAAAGATTAGCAGCAACTTCAGCAAATCAATAGAACAGTAACAATGTCCCGGGCAAGACCTCAGCAAACTCCACAAACCTCAAGAACCCCTTGAAGAGAAAGCAAGCTTCTTTATCCAGCACCACCACTTCTCCAAGCAGCTCCATCACCTCCAAAACCCTAGCAGAGCGCAGCTAGGTCCAGCTGCCACCATCTTGTTATATATATATATATATATATATATATATATATATATATATATATTGATATTGATATTTATTTATTTATAAGAAATGGAGCTTTTTGGGGTGGCAACTGGTGCTCTGCTAGAGTTTCCATGGCTCCTTGTTCTGGCTGGTTTGTAGGCTGGTGGTGGAGAGTGGTTTCTTCTTCTTCCTTGTTGTTTATTTGGTGTGCTAGAGGTTCTTCCTACATTTGGTTTCTTCTGATACTGTAGTTTTTTTGTTGCTATTATTCTAGTTTGCACTTATTTCTGTCTTCCCTCCCTGGGATGGGGTCACCACTTGGTCTGTGGTGGTGACCATTTTGGAGGCTGGGGTGGGTTTTCTCTGCTGAAGTCTCACTTGCTGTTGGTTTTGGTGGGGAAGTGTTTAGCTGTCCCTTAGTTTACTGTTCCATTTGTTTTATTGTTCCATTGGATTGTGACTTGCTGGTTCTCCTTTGGTGTTTCTGCTCCATTCTGAATGGCTACTAACATTGCTTTGGACACTAATCTCCAATGGGCCAAGGTCACCTATGCTGGGGTGGTTGGACACCCTAAGGATAGTTTTTCCATAGGAGTTTCATGATACTTTAGCTGGCAAAAGGTCTTCTCCCTATATTCACCCCATTATATGTAAGGAGGGGGAACCCACAGTTTATTTATCTCCTCAGGAAGTTAATTCATTAAATGAAGACGTTAACCTGACTTTGGTAGGGAAATTTCAACTAGGTCACCCTAAGATGGAGCTGGTTAAAAGTTTCAATGAGTCCTTAAACTTTACTGGTGCTTGGCAACTGGGGTTACTAGATGGCAGACATTAGCTTATCCAATTGACAATAGAAGAGGATTATGCTAAACTTTTTGCCAAACAATCTTTAGTTATTGGTGGGGGGGCGGCTACCATAATACTTCTGAAATGGACCCCTGGCTTTTATCCTAGCAAAGAACCTCCTGTGGTTCCACTTTGGTTCAAGCTTCCTGGTCTCCCTATTCTCTACTTCAAGTTGAATGCCCTTTTTAACATTGGATCTGCTCTAGGCAGACCCCTTAAAGATGATGCTCACACTTTTAACAAGGCAAGGCCTGATCTTGCTAGAATTCACATTGAAAGAGATATCACCTTACCTAAAGTTAAGAGAGTGTGGATAGGCTCTAAACAGGATGGCTTTTGGAAGGAGGTAATCCTTAAGCAAAGTCCTTAATATTGTCAACATTGCAAGATGTTTGGGCACACTAGGGATAGGTGCTATAAGCTACACCCTCAAGTGAAAAGGAAATAGTCTTCTTTGATGGAAATTACACTCATTCAACTTCCTGGAGTTAATGAGGATTACATACAGGATGAGGCTCAGAACTCCCCAACCCCCTTTACTTCTATTACTCCCCCTTCTCCTCCTAAAGAAGTGCTAAGAGAGGAACCCAATATCAACACTATACTTTCCCCCATAGTTGCTTCATTTGAGGAGAGGTTGTAGGATCCAATTCAGGAATAGCAATTGCATCAAGTGATTGAAGGAGAAAAGGTTACTGATTTGAACCACCTTATGGAGGAGGATTGGGTTATGCAGACCTTTAAAAGAAAGAAAAAAAATAAACAACATAATATCAAAGAGAGGCAGCTTCCATTAGCAATATTCTGAAGGTTGGATCATCTCCTGTACCCTCTAGAGGGAGAACCAGATCCAGATCACAACCTTCACCCCATCTTTACCCTCAAAATGCTTAACTTCTCTCTAGTTTGTTTATTAACCTCTGGTCACTTTATGTCATTCAGAAGACTTTTAATTTTTGTCCTTAACTTCAGTTGTTATATGTTGAGAATGGGATTCTATGGCCTTTGGGTGATGGCAAACTCTTATCAACATTTATATACTTTATATCTAAGAAGATATGGAAGACTGTCTATTCCTTTGTCTTTGATTCAATTTAACAAGCCACTAGTCAAATTTTTGGTTTGTTGTGACAGCAGTAATAATTTGAGAAAGGGTCTGTTTGGTTTCTAGATGTTGGTAGATTTCTTCCTGCACTGTACCAACTTTCTTGAAAGATATGGGAGTCTTTTTATTTCTTTCATATGTCTCATGTCAGCAAATCACTGGTCATTCTTCGTATTGTTTGGATTGCAGTCCTTGGGCTTTCACTTCCTTTCAGATGATTAAATTAATGTGCTAGAACATCAGGAGGATTGCTGATCAGAAATTTTTTATCAGAATTAATCAGTTGGTTAGGAAGCAGAGGTCACTGTGTTTTACTATTCTTGAACCTTTGGTTCACTGCACTCCTTGTAGATTTAGAAAGCACTTCCCAAGTTTCACTTGTAATTACAATATTAATAACAAAATTTTGTTTTTCCATAGAAGTAACCTTAATGTTTAAATCTTGGAAGACCAACCTCAATAGATTCATATCCAGCTTATATGGGATTTTCTACATGTTCAGGCTACCTTCATTTATGCTGGGAGTTATGCAAATGATAATTCTCTATTATGGTAACAAATCCAGCATCTCAAATCCTATATTAACGGACCTTGGATCATTGGTGGAGACTTTAACAGTATAGCTAGATGAAATGAAAAATGTGGAGGGAAACCTATGGACATTACACAAATGTTACTCTTTAATCAGAACATCAGGAGCACTGCCCTTGCTGAACTTCCTCATCAGGGACCTCTTGACACTTGCAGAAGGGGAAAACTTCTTGAAAGAATTGATAGATTCCTGGTCAATCAAGCTTGGCTGGATACCAACTTTATGACTACAATTTTCCATCTTCCTTACAAATGTTCTAATCATAGCCTTTTGCTAATCTCTATATCCCCTAATATTGTTGTTCCCTTACCAAGATTTGGATTCCTTAATGTCTAGGTGGAACATCCTGATTTCCTCTCCTCTATTAAGTTTGTCTGGGTACCTCTTTCATCCTTTCCACCTTGGTTTAAACTATGGAAAATTCAAAGAAAAGTTGCTAATTTGCTGAAAGACTAAAATTGGAACTTCTTTAGCAATTTTACAGCAAAATTTAAAGAGGCTGAAGCTGCTGTGAAATAAGCTGAATTAAACATTCAGATGGGGCTATCTGATGAACAGAACCTGATATTAGCTAATGCAAATCTACTTCAAACTATTCATTGGGAGGAAGAGTTCTATAAACAGAAGGCTGTCTGTCATCAAAAAAATTGTTGATGGGGATAGGAATACAATGTTTTACCATGCTTGTATTAAACAAAGAAGACATTCCAACACCATCCTGAAGATTAAAAACCATAGTGGCATTTGGGTCCAGGGTACTAATCTAATTCACAGAGATGCTATTGATCACTTTCAAAACCTTTTACCTGAACCCCATGAGGCTACTCTTCTGAACTTTGACCCTAGCTTACTTAATGACAAATTATCTGATATCCAGTGCCTGGATTTAACATTTATTCCTATTGAGGAAGAAACTTGAAAAGCTCTATGTTCTATTTATGGTGATAAGGTGGCTGGTGCATATGGTTTTACTTCTACTTTCTACATAAAATCTTGGGAGGTGATTAAGTTTGATGTTGTGGAAGCTATCCAGGCCTTCTTCAGGGGGAGGATATGCCACATTACTTTGCTCAATCCATCATTATTCTAATCCCTAAGGGAGACCAGAAATCTAATTTAAATCATTTTAGACCCATATCCCTCACCACTTTGCTGTCTAAACTTATTAGCAAGCGTTTGGTTTTTGGAATAAAACCACATTTATCTTGGATGATCTCTCCTAATCGTCTGCTTTTGTTACAGGTAGACAAATTACTGATATTGTGTTACTTACACAGGAACTCTTTCTGGATATTGATAAGCCTTACAGAAGGTGGTAATTGTTGACCTCATTATCGGTTGAGGTTTAGTTTGTCCCATTTAGTAGCCTAGAGTCTAGCCATAGGACTTTTCCTGTTGACTATTCCTAGAAAACTAGACATGGCACCCTCATCATTTGAAATTCTACCCTCTTTTTTACTCAACCTGAAGTTTCACATGTTGGTCTCAACCTCTAAGTACTTAGTAGGTGGGGTCACTATGGGGGAAACTCAAGATGAGTCAACCTTAGGATTGCTAGACCTTAAGGTTGACCTTAGGTGTTGGTCTGGAGCTAAGGCACTCACTACACTAATCTGCACCCACAATCACTCACAACCCTGAACTCAAATTTCTAGCCTATATCCCTTGATCTTTTGGGATACTCATGTAGATGATCCCCTCAACTTACTAGCTCTTGGGCTATGGTTTAGCTAAGACCACTATGTAGAGGACCTAAAATGGGGTTTCCTTTGGTCCATGGCTTATTGGTGATGATTGACACATCAACTCTACCAAAATACCCATCTTGGCCTTTTACCCCTAAAACACCCCCTAATTACCAAAATACCCCTCTTGGGCTCAAAATCCCAAAAATTCCAAAAATTCCCAAAAAATCCTAATAAATCCCAAATATTCCCAATTTCATTTCTCTTAACTACCATATGACCCAATTTGGCCAATTTGACCATCTTTAACCATAATCCCCAAATTTCTCTTTAATGATCCAAATTTTCCCAAATCCAACTCAAATGTCCATCAGTTTGATCTCAATTGACCCCAATTCCAATACTAAACTCAAATTCATTTTTTATATAATTAAACTAAACCAAATCCAAGCTCAATTGGTCCATGATTTGAGCCCATCCCCAATTTTGACCATATGACTTAATCTCACCAAATTGAACCCATAGCCTAGTCAATTGGCCTCAATTAATGTTGCAAAATCTTTATAACATTCATAAACATCAAAATCAACCATCAATTGGCCTTAGTGAAGCCTCAAATCCATTTGATTTTGTCCTAAATCCAAAATTCCCAAATATAGCCCCAAATTGGCTAAGTCCCCAAATTTCACCCAAATGATTGCCTTAACCACCAAATTGGCATCTAATTCATGTTGAAAACTCTTCATGAGGTCCCTATTGACCATTTACAACAATCAATTTGGACTTAGCCCAAAGCTAACCCAAGCAAGATCCAAGCCTAGCCCAACATGACCAAATTGATTAAAGTTCAAAATTCCTTCAAATTGACCTTTCAATTGAACTCAAAACCACTTTCATCCTTCACCAAAGTTGTTCCTTATGATCATATACACTAAATGAAACAATAAATTAAACCAATTGACATGGCTAACCTAGCCCAAACCCAAGTTTTGGTCATTTGCACCCAATTGGACCCATACACAAAATGCGATCTAACCACCTTAAAGCCACCAAATTAACTCCACCACAGCCATTAGTTGGACCTAGTGATCAGTCCAAACACCATGAAACCACCAAAATCAAGCCATGTACCAAAGGTCACCCAAATTAAGGGATCTTATTTCCAAAAATGCACATGCTTAAGATATCTTTGCCAAATCCAAGCACATTTGCATTAAATTATTGTGATGGATTCCTCTGGGTTCCCTGAACTCCAAGCCACCTCCCCCTGGAAGGCCGGCCAGCCTAGAAGCCAGAAAAGCCCAAAATTAAGAGCCAACCCCATGACACCTCACCCAAATCAAACCTAGAGGTCAGTTCATCCAAATCAAATTGAAGAGCTCCTCTTCCCTCCACCGAAGCATCATAATGCACCAAAACTTATGCCCTGAGAGCCACCCCATGGCCATTTTTATAGAAACTCACCTCCCACGGCCATGGGAGGTGTGCTAAAAATTTCTCAGAGAGGCCTCTCCATACTTCACACAGAGCTTCCCTAAGATCCCCTCAGTGCATTCCAACCATTTTCCCTCACCCATTCCCATTACCGAAGCTCAATTTTAAGCTTGAAACCTTGCTGGAAACCAGGACAACACCCAATACACCTCCACACTCCACCAAACTTCAATTGCTTGTGCCCACACCTTCAAAAGAGTAAAATAAGCCAATGCCCCATCAAATCCCCATTTCAAAGAGACTCTATCATAGCTCTAGACCAACACCTGAAATCGAGCTTCGTCGAATTCATACCTAGACTTTACACCAAGGCAAGGGACTCAATCCCTAGCCCCCTTGACCCCAACGAACGTGCCGAGCATCTCTGATTGAAGCCTCCCTTCTCAGAGCAAAGGTATAAAACTCCTCCTCCCGAGCTTATTTTGATTCATCATTTACTTAAACTTCATTCATTGTACCTTAGTTGTATGGATGCGTTCGTCGCACTTAGACGAGTCCATAGGATCAAACCCGAAGTGTTTTGATTAAGTCTAGGCCGAGATCTTAAGGGTTTAGTCTACACAGGCACAGGTCGTAGGTTGAGGTGGCACGCACGGTTTAAATAGAAAAATAGGGGTATTTTCTTATTGATTTAATCCCCAAAACTTCAAAAATACATAACTTTGTATAGAAAAATCACAAAAATAAAATAAAAATACCCTCTTGCTTAGTGAACAAAGGAGAATAGTGTGGAATAATTTTCAAGCCCATTTGATGCATAAAATATTTTTAAATAATTAAATACTATTTAGAATCATTTGATTTTCCATGCATATTGACACATCACCTTGGCTTGAAATTTTTACATATTGTAGCCTCTGTAAGGGGGAACATTCTCTATTTTTTCCAAAGTCAGAAGAGGTTCCTATATAGAGATCCACATTTTTCATAATCTTCCACATTATTTCTTTAAAATAATCATGGAACTTAGCATATTGGTTATTAAGTCCCAAGAAAATTTTGGAAGGTCCACTATGACCAGAGAAACGTTCGAAAATAATTTCATGGGTCAAGTCATTTAAAACTATCTTAAATTTTCCAAATACTAAATCACTAAGATGATTAATTTTGAAAAATGTAAACATTTAAATGACTTGATTTATTATCTCCACTGTGGTTTATGATCCACAGAATTCATCATAAAAGTTTCAAAATATTTTGAGTTCATTTAATAACTTAAATTGATTTTGTAAGCTAAATACTACTCTTAACACAAATGATTTTTTTTTAAAAATCAAAACATAACTCAAAAAATTATGAAACTTAGTTTCTTGAGTTCTCTGTGATCATGGGTATTTTCTAAAAATAAAATGATATTTAAGATAAAAATTTCATTTTTAGCCCATTTTGATTATTTAAAATAATTAAAAAATTCATAAAAATCACAAAAGAAATGAAACACACGGAAATGTTCTAAATTGTTTCCTAATCACTTAGGAACAATTAGAATAATTTTCTTGATTATCTAAATAAAGATATTTATTTTCAAAGCTTAAAAATAATTTATAAAAAGCTAAAAATGAGTTTTCACTAAAAATAATTCCAATAAATCAAGGAAAAATTAGAAAAATATAAAAGTTGTTCCTTTAAGTTCTCTGACATTAGGGAGATTTTCTAAAAATATAAAACTTAATTTTCACCACTTAAAATATTTTATTTTTATTAAATAGCCCAGAACTTAAAATAATTAAAATAAATCAAAGTGAATTTAAAAAATTATAAAATTTGATCCAAAAGCTTCTCTGGTCTAGGTCTACCTCTAGTAAACTTTTCAAGGTATTATAATTTACCTTGGTCAAGTTAGGAATTTTCTTTGAAAAATCCTATTTTTGCATTAAAATAATTATATAAATTAAATTAAATTTTGAAAAATCACATTTTCTCCTCTAATGTCTTAATTGACCCATGAATGAGGTAGGATAAAAATTTCAAAGCCATTTGAATTTAATTTGACAATTTATGAAGTGTTAGAGCCTTAGGGGCAAATGTGTAATTTTGGAAATTTAGTCTTAATTAACATTTAGGCTCAATTCAAGGAGGGAAAATGGGTAACCTCTGATCTTAATTAATTTATGTTTGAAACATAGGTGTTAATTGGTAGAAACCAATTGCATTTTCTTATTTAAGATTTATAAATTTTTAAATTATTAAAATTTGGATGTTTATTAAAATTAAATGGTCGTAGACTTAGGGTTATGACTTTTGAAGTGAATAATTAATCAATTTAATACCCCTATCTTGATTTTCAAGTAAAATTCAAATCATGAATCATGACTACTTAAAACTTAACCCTCTAATTAAGACACTCACCTAGGTCTTAAGCGCTTAGTGGTGACCTAAGCTATATCCAAAATTGACTAAAAGAGGATTAGAGAAATAAACATAATTAAATCAAACGTCCTTGAAACACCACTAAGCCCAATTAGGTTTGAAATTTGGCTAAGTGTTCAAATTGCACTAACTTGCCCTTTCATGGGTCTTCACCCACATAATTTTCAAAATTAAATGATCAATAATAATTATCTCATTCTTAAAGATAATTGAGACATCAGGGTTCACTGAGTAATAAGGGTATTCACAGGATGAACCATTAAACAACATAATGAGTTTAAATGGGCTCGAGGCTTTTCACTAGTTGGTGGGAGGGAGACATGCACCTGCTTCCCTCTTCTAACTTGTTGGATACCTCATAGGCCTATTAAAATTAATAATTTTTTTTGCTTAATGGAATCATCCTTAATTAAATATTTAAGGACTTACCAAAATACAACATAGAGTTAGGAAAACCCCTCAGAACTCTACTTTTCTGCTCTTCATAAATGTCCTCACATGCTTTTTAAGTTTCAAGTGGTGGAAGGAGAAGACTCGCCAGGTATACTTTTACAGTTTTGAGCGTTGTCTTTTTTGTACTTTCATACCGTACTTCCATAGCCGCAAATTCGCATGCTAAACAACGATGTCACCCTGCATGAAAACTAAAACTATCAGGATAGCCACGAAACCATAACCAAAACCAAAACTAAAATCAACCAAGATAAAATTCACCGCCACAACATTCAAAATATAAAACAACTCAAAATTTAATCACAAACATTACATAAAACTACAATTGCAACTAAATTAAGACGTCTCTATTGGATGATCGGGAATCCCTCGGAGGAGGTAACCTACGGTTGCTAACGAGGCTTCCCACGGTTTAAATGAAATTATGGAGCTCATTAAGTTGGGTTTGATAAGTTCATTTGGACTAAGTGAATCCAATAGAAAATAGTGATGCAGGAACGAGGGAACCGTAGGATCGTAACCGGTTTTGCTCTAATCAACTTTAATATGCCCTCATAAATTATTACAACTTCTTCCAGCATTAAGGATAAATACTCTCCACAACTTCCATCCAACACTTAATTACTTATCATTTTAAGAAAAAAGATAAAGAAAACTACTCAGAATCAATGGAGAAAATAAAACCACGCTTTAGTTTAAAAGTGGAAATCATTGTTAAACTAACAACAAGTATCAATTAAAACCAAAAGTAGTCTAAAACAAAAGATAAAAAGATATCTCAAGTCCTCCACCAAACTCTTGAAGTTCCTTTGAATCTCTTTCCTTTTACAACACTCTCAATATAAAAACTAAAATAAAAAGGATAAAATAAATATATGGTGTCTGAAAATCTCTCCGAACTAACTCCTTAATTCAAGAACTTTCAAAACTCTCTTTTTAAGCACACTTTCAAAGCCTCAATCTTCATTCTTTTATAAATCTCCAAAAGGTGCATTGGTATCTCTTCAAAATATATCTTGATTTGATGTATTTCTCCAAGAGATGCCTCCTTTTGTAATAATTTTCATCCATGGTGGTTGTAACCCCCTATTAAGTCAATGGGTGCCTCAAAAACCTCTTCAAAATTTGCAAAAAATTTAATTTACTCATCCAATAACTGCCACTGGCACTTAAGCGCAGGGCCTCTGGCGCTTAGGCGTGGCCTTCTCTATTTAACTGGTGCTTAAGCGCCGGATCTGGTGCTTAGGCACCAAAACACCCTTGCCCAAATTTCTCCTATTTGCTCCAAATTTAATCCTTTTTCACTCCTTTAAGCATTTTTTACCTTTTTAGCTATACCCAAAAAAATCACGCCTAAATACCGTCCATTAAAGCACAATATCTCAAAAATAGGTATAAAAATGCTTTTAAAAATACTATATATGTTAGGAGTATCATACCACTTGTTTCTTGTATACATGTTTAAGAAAACAAGGTCACCTTGCATGTAAAAACTAAAACTAAAAATTAAACAAGATAAAATTCACCACCATAAGAGTTAAATTATAATCACAAACAAAACAACAAAATAAAAATTACAACTAAATTAAAATGTCACTATTGGATGATTGGGAATCCATTGGAGGAGGTAACCTACAGTTACTAACGAGACTTCCCATAGTCTAAATGAAAGTATGGAACTCATTAAGTTGAGTTTAGTAAATTTATTTGAACTAAGTGAATCGAAAAGAAAATAGTGGTGTCGGAAGGAGGGAACCATAGGATCGTAATCTGTGTCACTCTAATCGACTTTAACATTCACCTTAATATTTAAACAACAATTACCTTAGGAAACACTTGATTTGATAATGGCTTAACACATTAGAAAACTTAAACTTGCTACGATGGGGAGCATGGAGCTAGCATTCTCGACAGCACGACCATCTCCAACAACAAAACATGTCAACATCAGCTAAATCATTCCTTAGAGTTAAACAACAAGCCATAGGATTTTGAGGTTGTCCGCCTAAGGTGACATAAATCCTCACTTCTTTAGGCCTTTGTGTAGCCCTGCTATACAATATAAGCCCTAACACGTTTTAGGAATCTAAGGTTGTCATTCCTTACGACTTAAATCCTCATATCTTCCAAGCTATTTGTGTGATTGTTTCACACAAATATAAGCCAAAATTAATAAATTTGGCAGGATAAAACATTTAAATATTTCTCATATAAATTGAAACCAAACCATAGGATAGCTTGGGAAGTCACCGAGGCACTTCTCAAGATCTATGACATCTCCTAGACTCTCTTCCTTTGGATTCCAAAAATAAATGTTACAAATTTAAGTTATTTCCAATTCACACCTCTTTTTCTGATCTCGTTGAAAAGTCATATCCCTTTGAACTTCTTGAAGATAATATCCCCTGATTTTAATCGAGATTTTTCTTAGGTGACTTCAGTTATCTAAGATGTAATTAACTGTAAGGGCTTTCCTTTATAGGTAAATTTCAAAAACCAAGTTTAATATAAACCCTTTTTAACTCTCCATGTTAAATAGAGGAACTTGTCAGCTTAGAAAAAATGGTTTTTGCAGACCAAAGGATGTCATATACTTCTTAGTTTATTTGATCGAGCCTCACCCTCAAAGCTTATGTTTATCTCTTGGGATAGATACAAAGCTTGAGGTGTTGTGCTCTTTCATCTAAACTTTAAAATATATAGGATCAGTTTGATTTCATATTTTTCTATTATATATATATATATATATATATATATGTAAATTAAAATGTCCCTCCGAAGCGGGTGACAAGATTATGATTCTAGTGACCAACAGAATTCAAAACACATGTTTATTGATCCAAGAGACACATTTCTTAATAAAATAACCTTCCAAAGTGTCAGGATGCATTGAATCACTCCATGGGGTTTTTAGAACAAGTGCCCCTTTTGAAATTCGCACAAAATTCATCTCCATCTGCCTTAATCAGTAAAAACTTGTCTCTAGCACTTGTTCAGGCGCTTCATGCGCCAATTTACTTTAGATCTCATTGTTTTGGGTTTTGGCACTTCTGGCACCAAATCTGGTGCTTTTGGCACTAGATATCTAGCAAATGGCACTTTAGACGCCCATTCTGTAACTTTAGGTTCCAGCTCATTATTAATTGGCTTTAGATGCTAGTTCTGGCGCTTTAAGCGCCAGAATCTCAAAATTTGTTATTTTGGCTCCAAATTTTTTTCTTTTTACTAATTTTCCTCAAATGCCTAAAATTGATATACTTGCAATAAAAATATGTTAATAGTCTTCTTTAAAGTGCAATATCACCAAAAAATAGCATAAAATGTATACATAAAATAACAAATAATTTTAGTGTACAAAAATCCACCAAACTTAAATGTTACTTGTCCTCGAGTGACACTTTTTACTACATAAAGCATATTAATTATAATAGTGATTAACTTATAACTTCTATACTTTAGTTTAATAAATAAAATAGTAAAATTTAAGAAAAATCTTTAATAACTTAGATTTAAACTCAAAGTCTAAAAGTACTTAGTAATCAAATTTAAGATTTATGAATCTCTGTTTTTTTCAAAAAAAAAATGTAATTTATCATATCAAGGATACTTAGAACTTTCATATGAAAAACAACTTCGTGAAAATTTTACTAGTAATGCTACTAATAACCCAGTACAAGTTTAGAAAATGTAATAAAGCCTTTTTCTTGAGTTGTTTCAAGTGAAGCCAAATTTTAATTAAGCATCTCCTCAAGTTTCTGCTCACTCATTTTTCTTTAACTTTCTTCTTTTATTCATTTCCCTCTTTTTATTAATGATCTTATCAATCATTTATTTTTTTTCTTTTTCAAGTGAGGATTATTATATACGGATAGGCTTTAATGATTTTGAACGTCATCATCCTCTTCTTAAATTTAAAACTTTTTAACTTTCTTCGCTTTATAAATTCATATTAGTTTATGATTTTTCATAAAGTTCCATTCTTTTCTACTTACATGAAACTCTAAAATTCTCAATACTTCAAAAATACAATTTCTTTATTTTAAATAAAAAAACATAGTCTTATCCTTTCATATCAAATATCTTTAACATAGAATTTACCTTCATTATTAAAAACTTTTACCTAAATGTACCATAATATTTACAAACATAAGTATAGTCATTTAAAGTTAAATCCTAATATATCAAGTAATTTTAAATTAATTTTAAAAATATAGTTAATTGAGGACAAAAAAAATTAGTTTATTTCTTTTTTTAAAAAAAATTCTCTCCCAAAATTAGATTTTTAAGTAAATAAAAAACGTGTTAGTACAAAATCTAGTTTGTGAAAGAAAATAGTAAATGTGTAATCTAACCTGTAAACGGTTTTTAAGTATGAAAATGGGCTATGGCATACTGCAGGTACTAACTTTAAGAATTTATACAAGGTTTAAATCATTAAATGAAACAAAATATATACTTTAGATGATTTGCTAAAAATTAAAAGCAGAAACAAAAACTAAAAATACTAAAAACGCAAAAAAAGTAAAAATCTTAAGTTTCTATTACAGTTCATGTTACAACATTAAAATAAAAATTCTTACTACAAGAGTTTTAAAGAAAATACATAACAACACATTCAAATTAACAAACAACACCAAACAAACAAACTAAACTCCTAAGAATATGAATCTTCATCCCCTTCCTCATCATAATAATAATCTTCATCATCATCATCTTCTTCTTCTTCTGCTTCTTCTTCTTCATCTTTTTCTTCTTCATGATCCAGAGCATATGCGGCAAGTTGGAAATCCACATTGTACTCACCCCTAAAATATTTAACCAAAGCCTCCTCATAAGTTATATCATGTTGAACTCTTCTCTGCTTATATTCATCATTGTAAGAATTCCTTGCTTCAATTCCCCAAATCCTATTAGGTGTATTAACAATATCCATTTGTTGAATCATGAGTTGCTCCATGATATTTTCATAGAAAGCAGAGCGAGAAGTAGATACCCATGCAGCTGATGTTGAGGTGTTTATTTCTACATCCACTTCTAGACTCAATAAATGATTCAACCCTTTGAATCTTATGATACCTAATTTGATTTTGTTGTTGCAGCTTTTTCTCATTTCTATGGGACTATACTCCCGATTGTTCACTTAAAGTGAAAATCAGGACAGAGAACCCTAAACCACTAGTTGTATCATTACTAGCTATACTCCGAGCATGATGAACTATAAGAGCACCAACATCTATTGCCTTAATTTTCTGAATGTAGAAGTTTAGCACAGCTCTAATCTTTCTTACTTTATTCAGATGATTTATTGGTAGTAATTTAGTAGAGATGAAGAGGTGTTATACCTTTGACTGAATAGTCATCATGGAAGCGGAAAAGTTAACTTTCTTATTATTTTTAATCTTATTTTCTCCTCTTCAATCAGTCAGAAAGACAATCACTTCATCCAATGATGATTCAGTCACCACGAATGCTGCATATTCATGATGAAATACATTCCTCAGTCCATAAAAAAATTTAATCCTTTCTCTTGAAAAACTCAACTTGCTTAACCTCTCACCAGGATGTGATCCTTAGTAGTGAGTTGCAAGTTGGCATAGAACTCCCGAGTTACAGGTACAATTGCTACTACAGCGAAGTAGCCAAACCTCTCCAAATTTTTGGCAACAATCAACCTCTCTATCTTGCCCCTTGGATTAGCAAATGCCAGTCCTTGGATCAATTTCATGGTTCCCATTTAAATATTATAACAAAGTTGGGCTTTCAAATTGATAAATTTTCTCGAGTCAAAATATCTTGTCAACTTCCCTCTCTTTACCCATGGAGCCATTGGAATTTCTATGAAAATTCAAATAAAATTCAAATAAATTACAAAATCAAAAGTATAACTCCGCAAGTAAGATTCTTTGGTATGGAACTTTTTACCATGGATTACCTTCAAGCTTTTCCATCTAAAATCTAAAATTTAAATCTTCCATAATGTATCAAAAATCCATGGTGAAAATAAAAACTTTCTGAGTTAAAGTGAAACTCTTACCAAGAGAAGAAGAAATCTAGGAATTTTGTACTTTGAAATCTTCTCTAACACGAACAATGTGAAGCCCTAGGTCATGATTTAGAGGTCGAACACAACCCAAGCAGTAAAAAGGGAGTTTTGCTATGCAATTTCACAATTTTTAAGTGAACTAGGAATTTTCGAAAATTTTGTGCTTCAGGCACCAATCTAGCGAATCAGGTACCAATCTAGTGCATCAGCACCAAATCTCTGTCAAATGGCGCTTCAGGAGCCAACGCCTTAATTTTTCTAGATTTTGCTTTCTTAGGAAATCTGTTGTGTACCGCTTTACGTCAACCTCTAATTAACTCAAACAAACATTTGTACTCATAATTAAACACAACTCTTACAACTAAATTTAATAAACAACACAAAACTCATCTTTATATATAGAATCCGCGCTATTACAAACTAATAATTTTCAAGCCAACAAACTATAATTCAGTGTCCAAAGCAAACTAAACATCCTAACACAGAAATCTAAACATCAAAATACCAAACACAAACACAAATATAGTTCAACAAGGAAAGTAAATTCAATCCAACACAACATAATAACATAAGCAAACAGTACTAAATGAAATGTTCTGTGCATAAAGTAAGTTCATACATCTTCTTTGCTCTCGTCCTCCTTGATATCTCCCATGGATTGATAGTGTACGTACAAGTTGTGGAAAGGTCAATAAGGAAATTCATCAGTTGAATCATCCTCAATCCAAGCATGTTTGTTGAACATACATACCAAACCATCTTCAATACAACCAGTATGTTCAAAATGAACCTTTAGTCTCCAGTTCAGATGATCCAACATTTCAAAAACATTCCCAATTGCATGCATAAGGTTTTGTACCTCTTTTTCTATTTTCTTGATCTTTTTTAAAAGTATGTTTGAACTGAAGTAAGGCTGAATAGGTGATGAATTCTGAGAAGCTTGATCCATCAATATTCATATCGTTCTCATCTCTCATTATAATATAGTTGCAATAAACTTCTGGATCCATCGGCTTCAAAGGAAGAGGAACTTTCTCCCAACTCTCATAATTTACTTGTGATTGACTACATAATAGGAAAATTGTGAATGATGTCCCAGTCCAGTTGCAGATCCATTGACAATCAAACCTAAAACTTATTTCACAATTATTACACCATGATAAATAGGTTTTCTAGTTTGAATACAATAATTTAGATTAGCACTCTCCTTAACTACCTTACTGATTTTCATAGTTGGGAGTAATTTTGATGCAATAAAGAAATGTCACGCCTTAGTTGCAAGATTTAACAATGATGACTAAAAACTTACATTTCCACCATCTCAAGCCTCCCAAATTGCATCTTTATCCATAAGGTATCGATAGAGTTCATTCATATTATCACTAGTAGGGGTAAATTTTGCATAGTGGCAAATAGGAACACTTTTAATCATAAAAATCTCGTTTATTCTTGAAGGAGTATATTGCACAAGCCTGCCTTGCACATAGACAATTCCTTGGTTGGTTCCATGTAGATTTGCATAAAAATCTTTCACCACAGGGACAACTATAGCGGCAGTAGTGTAGCAAAGCACCTCCCAGCGTCCCTACGCAATAATCTTTTCCACTCGAGTATCCGATGTGTTGAATTCTCGGTTCACAAATCCTCGTTCCTTGATTACGCTCTTCTTCACAAGAACTCAATCATGTAACTTCTGCGCATCAACATCGACAAACTTTCTCAAGTTGAAATTTTTAAATCTTGCAAAATTTTTAGAGTGGGAAGCCATAGGAATCTAAAATTATCAATTGTTCCCTCGTTCTCCTCACTAAAATGGACTTTGGAATCCATTTTTGGGAGTTATAAGAAGAAGAACTCGCCAAAAATTGCCTTTTGAAACATTTTAAGTCATTTTCATCACCGCGGCACTTTAGACGCCAATTTTGGCGCTTTAGGCGCCAGCTCTCTGGAATGTGGCACTTTAGGCACCAATCTAGCGCATCTCACACCAGTCCCAAGAAAATTCACCATTTCGTTTTTGGTCCAATAATTTTTTAATTCTTTCATAAAATTAGGTAAATGAAGATGTTTCTAAATACCTTGTTAATTTCAAATTTCTAAAATACACAAAATCTATAAATATATGTTAATTATTCGAAACAAAAACATATAAAAAAATAAACAGTGTTAAATTTGGGTTGCCTCCCACAAAGCGCTTAGTTTAATGTCGTTAGCCCAACATTCCCAGTCTTTATTCTAAGTGACCCAACATTACAGTATCTTTAAGAACTGGTCTTTGATCATCAAAATATGGTTTCAATCTGTGCTCATTCAGTTTAAATATCCTTCCAATCTTGGGATCTTCAATATTAATAGCTCCAAAGGGATAGACTTTTACAACTTTGAATGGCCCTTTCCACCTAGACTTTAGTTTTCCAAGATATAATTTCAATCTTTTATTGTATAATAAAACTTCCTATCCAAGCTCAAATTCTTTTTTTATTATCCTTTGATCATGCCATTCTTTCATTCTTTCATTATAACTCCTAGCATTGTCGTAAGATTCATTTCTAATTTCTTCAAGCTCATTCAATTACAACAATCTTCTCTTACCAACATCTTTTAAACTGAAATTGAATTCTTTAATTGCCTAATAACCTTTATGTTCCAATTCTACTGGTAAGTGACAAGTCTTCTCAAACATTAATCTATATGAGGATATTTCTATAAATGTCTTATAAATTATCAAGCATGCCCATAATGCACTATTTAATCTAACATATCAATCCATTTTATTAAGATTCAATTTTTTTTCCAAATATATTTTAGTTTCACTATTAGATAATTCTATCAAATCACTAGCCTAGGGATGAAAATTAGTTACAATTTTATGCGTTATCTTATACTTTTCCATCATTCTTACATTTTTTTACTTTCCTAAAATGAGATCCTCCATCAGTAATGATTACTCTTAGCATTCCATATTTTTAAAAATATTTTTAATTAAAAATTTTGAAACATACTAAGCATCACATCGACATAAACAATTTCTTAAATCTTTTTTGAAACATAATCCACTACAATCAATATATACACATTTCCAAATGAATGTATAAATGGTCCTATAAAATCCAATCCCCATGCATAAAAAAGTTCAATTTCCAAATTAAATTTTAGAGGCATTTCATATATTTTTGAAACATTATCTACTCTTTGACACTGATCACACACACAGACACAGACAGACACACACGCACACACACGCACACACACGCACACACACGCACACACACACACACACACACACACACACACACACACACACACACACACACACATATATATATATATATATATATATATATATATATTAAAACCAAAGAGCTATAGCTCCATACATGTTAAACTGAAGATTGGATTACAAAACTGAGTGATCAAAAGACTCATACTAAAATCAGTCTCTCATGCTAACTAGTTCAAAACAAAGGAGTATACAAAAGGTATAGGACCTATCTAAGATAGACACAAAAAATGACCAAAATGTGAAGAGCAAAAAATAACTACCCCCTACAGTTTATATAAGGAATGAGCAAACTATCCCCATGAAGAAGTATTTCAAGCTGAGTGAAAGGTATGGTCCCTACAACAATTTCTTCAGTATCCTTCCCCCTAGCTGCCAAACTATGAGCAGGGGTGTTCCCTTCCCTTAAGATATGCTAGAAAGTTACTTCAACATTACTTAACATGCTCAAGATTTTAGCACTCCACCTAGCAACATTCCATGGAGCAGCTTCTTCATGATTTAGGATTCTAATACAACCGAAGGAATCTGTCTCAATTATCAATTTAATGATGTTGCAATGCTTGGCAAGGTAGATTGCCCAAAAGTAGCAATCCTTTCAGTTTCAAGTGCATCCAAAGCTGAAGTAGGAGAGGAAAAGTATAACATGCACTTCCCCAGAGAGTTCCTATAGATACCTCCTACACCAGCACCCTTCTTACCAAAGCTTCCATCAGTGTTGACTTTCACCCACCCTATAAGAGGTGAGTTCCAGAGAACTAAGGTAGGCACCCTGAGCTTCTGCACACTAGGCACCCAATTCAGGAAAATATTAGGAAAGTTCTGAAATTTTATTATCTTTTGCAGATAAGAAGTACAATTCAGCACCACCTTCATCTCCTTTGGTTTGTTGTTATCATATTTAGACTGATTTCTACACATCCAAAGGAATTAGGCAACAATACAAGGAATGATTATTAATTTGGCATCTAACCATTCCATCCAACAACCCAAAAAGTATTGCCAGCTGACTTTAAGAGTGTCAATATTCAGATGTTTAAGTATATCAGACCAGACCCCTTGGGAGAAGCTACAAGAGAAGAATAAATGATCCAGACTTTCCTCAGCCTGATAGCATAGATGACAACAAGAGGGTCTCTTAGTCCCTTTCATCTTCAAAATATCATCAGTAGGAAGTAAGGATTTCCATAACCTCCAACAGAAAAAAGACATGGAAGGTTAAACACTTCCCCCATATCAAATTACCCCACTTGACAGGTTGCCATTTAAAAAATTGTTGGTAGATGAAGGGCGACAATTTTTATGTGGCAGCCTGTTTAGTAATGAGTCTATCTTTCTGCACAGGAAAGATATTAGTTTGCTTAACCCAATGAATTTGTTCTTTAGATAGGATGGCATCCAACAGATTGTAGTTCCACTGATTATCACTCCAGAATTCCTTCACTTTTGTCATTGAATTAGGATTGGAGTGGTGAAGCCTCTCCCCATTCCACACCCACTTATCAAGACAGAAATTAACTTGGCCTTCACCAAGCTCCCAGATAAAGAGCTCCTCAGCTTTAACTCTAACTTCCAGAAGCTTTGTCCACAGTCTGGAGTCCCCCATCTTTTTTCGGGCCATAGCAGGATGAACAACCCTACAATATTTCCCCTTCATAAACAAAGCCCAAAGGCTATCTTGTGCTCTGAACTTGATCCATAGTTTGCAAAGGTTAATGATACTAAGATGCTGAAAATCTTTAAAGCCTAAGCCACCAGCACTTTGAGGTTTACAAAGTTTATTCCAAGCTAACCAATGGAACTGTTTTTTTTGTCCAGCACACAGAAATTTGTTGAAAATTCTAGCCAGCCTGATATGAGTACCTTTCTTCATGGTAAACATTTGAAGAGCATAGGATGGAATGGAAGTTAGTATGCTTTTAAGGAGGGTAATTCTGCCTCCATTTGAAAGGAAGTAATTGGTCCAGCACTGCAGCTTTTTCTGAATTTGATCAATAACCCCATTGAAATGTGTTTGCTTGGTTCTCCCTTTAATTAATTGGACACCAAGATAATTGATTGGTAGAGAAGCTTTGTTGAAGCCAGTGTACTGAGCAATCCAATGCCTCATCTGTGTAAGAATATTTGAGCTAGTAAAAAATTGACATTTATGTTCATTAAGATGCATACTAGAAGTATTTTGGAAGTGTTTCAGTCCTTAGGATAGAGCTTTCACAACAGTTTTGGTAGCCTTGGAGAAAATGATAATATCATCAGCATAAGACAGATGACTCACCCCAATGTTAGATCTATGCTGATATGTCAGGTGAGGTGAAGAGGCAAACAAATTATTTAAAAGTCTAGAGAGATAATCCATAGCAAGAATGAAGATAGTAGGAGACAATGGATCTCCTTGTTTAATTCCCCTTGATGCCGAGAAGAAACCATGGCTTTTCCCATTGATTAATGTAGAGTGATTATTAATACACAACCATCTTTTTATCAAGATTATAAAGGTCTCATTAAAACCCCTAGCAATAAAAGTGTCCAATATAAACTTCCAATTGATAGTATCATAAGCTTTCTGGATATCCAATTTCAGAATGAGATTGCTGCCTCTACACTTTCTGTCAAGGTCCAGCAGCAATTCCTGTGCCAAGAGAATATTATGAGAGATTTGTCTTCCTTTCACAAAAGCTACCTGGTTATTGCAGAAAAGTTGTTGGAAGTGAGGTTGGAGCCTGCTGTTAATAACCTTGCTAATAACTTTAGCTAAGACATTTGTAAGACTCATAGGTCTGAAATCTCCCCACCTAGTCCTGCTAGAATTTTTGGGAATCAAAGTGATATTGAAAGCAGTGAAGTACTTAGGGGGATCCATACATTTAAAGAAGCTTTGTACAACATCAACCACCTCCCCACTGATGATATTCCAAGTAGATTTGTAGAATTTGGCAGTAAAGCCATCTGGGCCAGCCACCTTTTGGTCATCAATAGAATCCAGTGCAGCTTTAACTTCCCCTTCCATAGGAATCTGAATAAGGTCCAAGCTTTGAACATAATTAATGCACTTGGAGAAAAGTTCCACCTTGATAGGAGCTCTCTCAGTAGACTGATCCTTAAAGATATTTTGAAAATTCTGAACAGCATCATTGGCAATATCCTTAGCATCAGTTACAACATTGCCATTTGAATCATGTATGGAGAGGATCATGTTATTCTTTAGATAAGGTTCCATGGTGTAAGTTCCTCTTCCCTCAATATCTTGATAACAGCAGTAGAATCTACTTCAACCCATAAGTCTTTCCAGCTAGCCATTTTGGCAATTTTCAAAGCCCAATAGACAGCCATTGGTTCAGTTTCAACAGCATCAGTAATGTCGATGGGGATGTGGAAGTATAATAGACATTGCCCAAGGTGATTTTTGTAGACACCCCCAACACCTGCACCTGCCTTATTGAAGCTGCCATCAGTATTTACCTTTACTGTTTGGTGATCAGAAGGTTTCCAAACAAACCTATGAACATATTTCTTATCAAGTTGTCCCAAAGAGTAAGACTTGGAGATGTTGGAAAATTTTCTGTATTCAATCATCTTATTATGATAAGAAATGTTGTTTCTGACTATCCTCTCAGTTTTTGGTCTACGTTCTTTAAACTTAACCTTGTTTCTTTTCATCCAAGTGAACCATGCAACAATAAGGGGTATTGGAGCATAATTCCATTTGTTTAAAGCTTCCAGCAAGTGGTGATGTTATCCCAGGTAAAGAGATTTTTGTCAATGTTCAACTGGGCTAGCAGTTGATGCGATACAGCCTGCACAAAATTGCATTAAAAGAAAAGATGTGGCAATGATTCCTCGTCTTGATTACAGAACCTGCATATAAAAGGTCCTCTCAGCCCCTTTAGTTTAAGGATATCATCAGTAGGGATGAGATTTGATGTTACCATTGGAAGATTTTGGAATAAATGGTTTTAGTAAGGCTTTGATTTGAGAAGGACTGGCAGACAATTTTATCTGGTTTACTTCTATTGATGTTGATGCTGACAATCTTTTCTATGGAGTTGGCATGTAAAATTTCTGAAATTTTAAGTAGTGACCAATCTTCATCCACCCAACAGTTAGCCACCTTGAGTTCAGGGTTTGGGTTGTTACTAATAGGTCACAGCCAGGCACCAGTTATCAAGCCAGAAATTTAGCTCTCCTTTCCCCATATCCCAAATGAATAAGTTTTCAGCAGTGTGTCTTATATGAAGCATTTTACCCTAAATTTTAGAATCTCCAATCTTCCTTTCAACAAGGGTGAGGTTCTGATTTTTACAGTACTTTCCTTTCATGAATAGAGCCCACAGAGAAGTCTGAGCTCTAAATTTAATCCAAAGCTTACATAGGTTTATTTGGAATAGCTGATTGATTCCCTTAAACCCAATTCCCCAGCCAGATATATATATATATATATATATATATATATATATATATATATATATATATATATATATATATATATATATATATATATATATATATATA